>LQRL01177490.1:4501-16339 GCA_001703475.1 Hydroides elegans
AGACGAGTCATCTTTCACTACAGAACTATGGTCAATTCATGTAATCATATGGTAACATAAACTATTGCTTTTTTCTTTTAACGGAGGGTTTTTTTTTCGTGAAAAGAATATATATTTGCTTTATTTTGAAGTCTTATGTATGAAAATGATAATACTTCGGCTGAATGAAAAATGATAAAAATTTAAATCATGATTATCATGTATAGCATTTAGCTTTGTGTGCAAAACAATAGTACACGAATATCTTAAAGAGATTATCGTTAATAATGACTTTGACTTAAATGTCAAAAAAAACTTTTTTTTTCAAGAACATTTGAAAAACAACTTTATTTTAAAAGAAAAAATAGAGGGTTGTGCCCGAACTATCAGCCGGCCTGATCCTATTTTTCTTACCGTTCCTTCATTTCACGGATCTTTGATTTATAATATGAGGTTGTTTTTATTGAATGAGCATATTTTTGCGTTTTTTTTATATAGTGTTTGTAGTACTTATACACATTCAATAGGCATGAACAAATACATTATAATCATTTTTCATTCAACTATAATTTACGTTATTTGCTCAAACCAAATTGATGTTTGCCCTTTTCTTTTGATATTGGCTTTTCACAATAAAAAAATGAAAAACAAATTCATAACACCCTGGCTATTTATACATGTATAGTTCCAGGTTATTGACATGGCTTAGGTATAAGGATCACTTATAGATTTCTGACGTTAAGTTATTTTAATAAGCACTAAACATAACCGGAATCGGAGAGTACAAACGATTAAAAAACAACTTATTTAATCAACATTGTATCATAATCATATTAAAACTTTGAAATACTGATGAGCAGTTTGAAATATTTGATAATTTTATGACCATTAATTTCCCGATCTTGCATTGAAACAAATTCAATATGTATAAAGTAAAATCATTTTAATCTAGGAAATAAGTACATGCACATAGTTGTACCTATATAACTATATATTTCAATAACAAAAAATGAAATTCGATGTAAGGCGATAATATTTTATTCATAATCAAAATCAGGGCAGTGCCTCCCCTTACTTTTGACCCGAGCGCACACCTTTTAAAATGTTTTAGATGATGTTCTGTGAGGTACAGACGTCTGAGGTTGCTGCGGCACCTAATAATAGGTTCGGCATTTCGGAAGAGAGACAAGATACGAAATAGAACATCTAGAAATTCTACACTGTCGCCGCAAAGAAGCCGCCATAGCAAAAGACATGACTTGTGCTTCATCTTTGAAAGTCAGGGGGTTCCGTTTTAAAATTTGGGTGCATTTTCGCATGTGATGGCGCATAAATATTTTCATATTTATGTTTCTATGTTATTAATGGTAAGACAGGCTTAAAACCACCAGAATATAGTAAACGTTTTTTTTACGATACGTTATTTAGCATACTTCAATAAATAAAAATGCCAACAGAAGAATATTACATCAGGTTGAATTGTAATAATTCCAAACAGAGGCTTAAAATTCCATGCCAACAATAAAACACCTTTTTGCATGGCATCACTTGTATACAGAACCCTACAATTTCCTCTGACCTTCGAATTCTGTATTTATATTTTTTCTATTCGTAAACAACCACAAAACGTGTCTTGATTGTATCATCATTTTTTGAAAAAAAAGTTTTGAAAAGTAATAACGAGGAAACGTCGAGGGTTGTGGGTGTGTGAGTGGCTAAGTACAACTATATTTAAAATTATATGTGACATGACACAGAATGATCGTTAAACATAAATGAACTTTAACGCAAAGTTTTAGAGAAAATGGAATCGTTTACATAGTTTTTTTAGTAAAACGTTAGAAGTCTACCAACTTATTTTATTTGTAACACATATAAAAAATATAATTTTATATTGATGATAGTGTTTATTTTCCACGATTTTGATGATTCCTTGATATCTGGGATAGAAATGAATAGAGACGTTTTTGTCGCAACAACATACATTTGACTTTGAACGGTGACGTCAAAAACCCTTATGACCAGACGAAGTCTTTTTTTGATTTCATGATACTTTTCATATTTAATTGAAACATGCGAACACTAAATTAAAGTGTTAAATATCGTAGCATTGTTCCCCGCTTCGTATTTCTATGTTGTCTGATTTTAAGAAACAGTGGAAGTGAGAAGGAATAATAAGTTATAAAAACAGTTATCAAATACAACTCTTCTGTTGGTGTTTGATTATTTTTTCTTGCGATTTTTCCTTTTAGAAAATACCGTAAAAATAAAGATTCAAACGCAGAATTATCCGTAAACGGGGAATGAATATTCAAGTGCTCTTTGACCAGAAAGTGTAAGCTATTATTTGATAGCATGCATATCTGTATTGATTATCAATTTATGTGAATAATTATTCCCTACAAATACATGGCACAAAGTCAATACTCCGGGCGGCCCTTGCATGTCCCAAGCTGGATGGATATGGATGAAAACGACATTGACTTTGTCAGCAAAGAAATAAAATATTTATATTGGTAACGAAAACATCTTTTCACGTTCTCATTACTTTAGATTGCTCTGAAAGCGGGGATAAAATGGTAAATTTATGTCAACCCTTTGTTGGGAAATGAAAACTATCATTATTTGGGTCAAATGTCGAACGCCAAAGGCAAATGCATTGTTTCGTTTGGAAGACTATCATTATTTTATGTGTCGAGTCCTGTGAATAGATAAGTTAACTCGGTTAAGGGAAATTTTTATGAAATAATATTTCTGTACATATCTTTTTCGCCATGCGTGAGTGTAGGTGAGAAGAGATGAATATTTGAAAAGTTTTATTGTTTTCATTACGACTTCGAAATATTAGTTATTATGAATGTTTAACTATGACACGAATAATCGACTCTCTGTGTAATTAATGTTGTTTCATTTCTAACTTTTTTGCATCTTTCATACTTCCATCAAGGACATGACAACTTAACGCTTTAAAGTAATGATTTCTAAATTATATTATCTGTTGCTTTTTTTCCTGATTTTTTTTTTTCAAAAACAAAATACGCTTAATTATTTTATTGCGGCAATATAGAATTGTTTACATTTTGTTTTGCACGCTGGTTCATCGTACCTTCCCGATCAACTTTGCTGAAATGACAGAGATGATAAACATGCAGTCGTCACATCTTAAATTGTTATACCTTAAACTTGATAACATTCACACACATCCTATGCGTTTTTGCCCCTTATAGCGTTGATATTATATTCATATAGATGGTAATCCCCTATAGAAAGTTGTCTCGAAACTGATACGGCTAATCTCCAAAAGTGCGATTATCGAATTATGGTTAGATACGTTTGACAGTTCTGGTTCTTAAGTTTCGTCTTTCAACGAGAGATAATCCAAAACTGTTTCCAAAATACCCCACTTGGTGAAAATTGGAAATGCAAGTTATAAAAATTATCAAAAAACATAAATTTTGTGTAACGATTCAAATATGATATATTGATGCTTTCCGGATGATGTGTTTAAGGTACCACTAGCAAAGGCGTCCAGCAACGTTGTGAGGAGAACGTTTGCAATTGAGCCCACATGAAACGTCATATGAACGTCGTTCTTTCAACCGACGTCGTCGCGAAGTTCTAACGACAGTATTCCCACGTCCACAATGACGTGCCACCTGGGGCATGGCATATGCCACTGATAGTTTTCAGAATATTTTATTTATTAAAACGTTGCAGCACTAGCATCGGAACAACATAGTTTATGATAGAAGTCTATGGTTTATAATTATATTGTATAAATATTGGCATTGCCATTTATTCAAATCCTACAAAAATACAAGAAAAATGCCTCTCATATTTTGACCAGTAAAGGCTCAAAAAGAAATATCGTTGCCATCAATCATAATCGGTTACCGTTTAAGGATCATTCTTACAAAGTAAGAATGCGCATTATTGTAATCACTCACATTAAAAACAAAATGGTCTGCATTTATTATGGCAATAAACATGCGTTTTATAAAAGATGGTCGGCTATAAGGGAAATTATCAATAGTTATTAGTATTCTTTATCATGCTATTTGCCATGAAAGTACATTTACTTATTTAATGTAAAGAGAAACTTAAAGGACATTGATATCTTACAAACTATGTTTTCTTATCAAAATGGTATAAAGCTAAATTGATTTGTGAAATAAGACAAATATGTATACATAATACACGTGGTGAAATGTGACATTGCATCTCCACGTTTTACGACGTCAAATCAAAGTTTCTCAGAGCTCTATTTTATTTTGAAGTCTTCAACGCATGACGACAAAAACATATTGAGTAATATTATTCAATATGTTTTCGTCATAGGTTAATAAGTGATATTGCATCTCCGCGTTTTACAGCGTCAAATCAAAGTTTCACAGAGCTCCATTTTATTTTGAAGTCTTCAATAAATCGAGTTACACAAAAATGGATAATACTTATCAACAAACTTGGTAAACATGGTGATAAAAAAAAATACGAAAACATATTGAATAATAGGCTCATCGAATTACTTATAAAATTGATGATACTTATCGACATGATGATAAAAAGACTAGACAAAGCTATCTTATCATTTTTTTTTTGTTTTTAGATATTATTTATCATATGATTATGCACGCGATTTCATATATAAAACATACACTTATAGTAAGGCATAGTGAGAACATTGTACTATGACAATATATTTGCATGCGTACTTAAAATCCGTATGAACCATATGCTTGAAAAACAAAGACATTATATTTTTTTTCGTATATTGAATTTCTTTAAAAACGGATTCAATAGCAAAAATGTTAATAGCGATTTTTCCTAAAAAATAATACTCGAAATTATTGAAAATCAGTTTTTCCTTTTCACCACTATTCGAAGTTACATTCTATACTAAACTAAAATTCTGTGAAAACTACACATTGACTGATTAATCGAAAAATGACGCACGTTTCAATATCTTTTTCGCATTTATGCTGATTTTTTCCTGAAGTGGGTTTTCCTTGCCATTTTCTGTATATCAATGAAACACACTATAATCACCTTTTAAAATAATGTTACTTAAGTTATAGTAAGACATCTCAGTTTTAATATATGGCTCATTTAAACTTACAATAAGGGGCACGTGCTATAATCGAAAAATGACGCACCTATGCTTTGGTTAAGATAACCGGTTCGAAAATATCTTTTTGATGTATATCCGAGATTAAGTTTGTGATTTATGTATTTTGAGTATGGTAAATCCTTTGAATCTTTGGAATTTTCATCATTACCGGCGCTTATAAAATTACTCTATCATAATACATAAATCATGCCTAAAACCCACTAGTTTAAGCTATATAATTGCAATTTCGTATAATCATTATATTCAACATGTAGGATAAGCCATTTTTTCTTTAAATGGGTATTTTGATACCCAAATGCATATGCAGTGGAATCATTTTAACGTGGACCATTATTGATTGAAACTCATAAGTATATACAGTACTTGCAGTTTTGAGTTATAAACTTATACTAATCATCCATTCAACTGTCTTAAACTTTGAAACTGTTGATCAATTTACAAAATACAATATATATTTTATATCCAAAATCTTTTTATATCATTATTCATTTATTATGAAATCAGGGTGCGTCAATTTTCGATTATGCACCTGGTGCGTTTTTATAATATTCAATTAGTTATATACTGAGACCGTGGTTCATGATTAGAATTATAGTTATATGATTTCAAAGAGCTATGATAGTGTGCTCTATTGACATACAAATCGACGGCAAAGTTAAACCGTTTTATGAGATGTCCGGGACAAAAGCTAAAAAGAACCCGAAAAGTGGGTCAATTTTCGATTAATCCGTCTACGATCTATGATTAAATTTTGATATCAACAGCATCTTTAACTGTATGAAAAATGTAATTTATTAATTGATATGTACAAAATGGTCGTTGGACAAAATCCCTCCTGTCTAAAAGCCCTCCCAAGGTAGGTAGATTGGTGATAATTCAAATCTGGAATCATATTTCAAAGCTTACAATTACAACCATAAGTCTATGAGGTCGTTTAATTAATATATTTTCTGGTCCATATAAAAATTCATCTTTGTACTTGTTGATATTTATTTCAATGCGATTATGCACTCCCTTCTGCCTTGGACTAATTAAAAATACAATTTAGATTAAACAAACAACAATGGGAAACATGCAATGGGACTGCAAAAAACAGGCTATGAACATGCATCCACAATGATACTTGAACAAGACCCAGTATTTTTAATGTTATCGTTACCGTATTCACGCTTAATTTTTAATCTAATGTACTGTACATGTATATCATGTGTATGATATAACTCTAAATAAAAAAAACGGTTTATCATGATGCTAAAATCCGGCACCCAATGATGTTAATAAGGTTGTATGAATATTAGTATTTCGACAAACCAAACGGTCAAGGGACTGCATAATCCTGTAACCTCTGTATTCTGTAATCCAGAATACAGAGATTTATTTTTGATTTTATTTCCATACATTTTTTCTGTGCTAGTCTTTGGGTGCCTCTTTATTCACGGGACACGCGTTTCGTGTGTGGGTCTTCCGAGGGGTGGAATGAGTGGGTTCAGTTAAAAAATACCAAGCAATAAAAACATGCACATCGTCCTAAACCCGGATTCAAATCTTTTAAATGGTTCCAACTGAAATTTCTTCAATGAAATGCCTTAAACATTAGTTTTAGCAGCCGTTGTTCGATACAGCGATTTTAGCAATATCATTTAATATTTTTTGTTTGGAAATTATAGCTATGGAATTATAAGCTAAGCTAAGTAAATAAATAACGTTTTTTTATTTGGAAGCAAAATGCATTTTATCCCCTGTCCAAGCACAATAACCCGACCAGACATTGTGCAAGCATTATTGCAACGTCGAAAAAATATTCTTCGATGATAGGAAGCGACCAACAAAGAGCAAATATGTTTTGATATTTCGAGCAAGGGCCTGAAAAAGCGTGCGTTGCAATGTATTTCCTATGAGAAACTTTTTAAATGACGTATTGCAGACAAATAGTCTGTACCATTCAAAAAATGAGCTACGTCATGAAAATTGTAAGACCTTGTATTTATATAATTGCACCAAAATATGTTTATATACACATTTATATAGATCAAGTATTGGTTATTTTGTCAAGGTTTCGCGAATTGGGGCAAAATTACCTTCACATTTTCAAAGCCAAATCGATTATCGACTTTGAAATTACAGGTTTTCGAACCGGATTTAGGCCTACGTCTATACTTCCATTATAAGTCTACCTTTAATAGAAATAAGTGTAAACTATTACATGGAGGTACAATTTATTGCATTAGCCAATTTGAAGATTTAATGAAATCGCATCTTGGTTCAATTGTTTCTAAAAGGGTTTGATCGTGAAGGCGGAACGGGATTCGGAGTGCAATTAGAATAATCATGAAAGGTTGTCTACTTTATATTGCTTTCCTGTTCTTTGATGATGGAATAGATTCAAAATAGCATTTTGAAGTATATTGAACATTATGTTGGAAACAGTCAAAAACGATCCACTTGTTAAAATTCGATTATAAGGCTGTCCTAAGCTTATGTACATATGACAAATACATTTTTTGTGACTGCGTTCTTTTTTTTCTGAATTATACATGCATTATGTTGAAACAAATCGGTGTGTTCACTTAATATAATAATGTTGAAACCTTTCGCGCCTTCTCTCTATACATTCATATTAACTTTGTGTGTGCAATTAACTCAGTTTACTGAAATTTAGCAACATTAACTATTTGAATTGTCACAAACAAACTAATAAATTAGCGCGCATCTTCAAACAAGATTTATATTACGACCATGACAATAAATCGTTTCGGAGTTTCGAAACGCTTGAGAAGCTATATAGCAAATCCGTTGCAGTCGAACCGTAGCCGAAAGGCCATTATTATTTTACCAACTCTACTTGGTTGTCACCGAATACGCATTGGAAATCGGTTATAAAATTGGTGGTATATGTTTATGTATACTTTTCCGACTAGCTGAACTAATTTAAACCGATTAGATTGGAACAAAACCAATTGTAACTTCATCTTAACTCTATATCTGGAAAAAGTTTTTTTATGCATCTAACAATCGGCCAAGTGTATCACCTTCTCCAAGTCAACCAACCGACATTCATAGTTTATGAATGTAAAAATGGACACAAAAAGTATACACATTAAGAAGTTTTCCGTTAAACTCAGCAGCGCCTAATGAAATCAAAATAAACATTTATGCAAATTATTTTAAACTTATTAAACTGCATTGTTACCTCACAAACGGGCTAAAATAGAGTTCAAATTTTAATTTCCACTGGGGGAACGAACAATGAATGTACCGAATTGCATGATATTGTTGTTAATTGACTTTTTATCCCCATATCGCATGGTCTATTAATTTATACAATTTCTATTTGCATCTTCATGTGTGTCTTAAAATGTTGAATGTCCAGACAGGCAGTAATAATAGAAATTCTAATTACTTATTTTAAAATATTAAAACTTAACCGAAAACCGATAAACATTTTAAGGAAAAATACTCGGTAAAATATACATTAAGCGTAAGACTAAACAAAAAAATAGTGCCAAATTAAAAATATGTAACAGCTGAGGCACTAGCTTGCTGTAAATGTATTTGTTATCAAATAAAGAAATCCACAATCAAAAATGACCAATGTATATACTATATATGTCCGGACTGTAAGATAAAACATAGCCTATAAATGTATATCTGATATATATAATTATGACAGCTGAATTATATGCACTTGCGATAAGACCTACATAATAAATATGAAAAATTTTGTCCAGACCCCCATAGTACAAATTTACTTTTATTATCACTTATTCAACTAGATAACATACTATAGCTTAGTGAATCGCAATTTTCATGGTTCGTAATTTTGTTTACTTATTTTCCGGTACATGTAAATTCAAAATAAAGCACGGAGATAAAAACAGAAAGTGAATGAGATAAAGAAGTGAAAAGCTTTTTGAATCTGTATTCAAGTTCCAATCTTTTCCACTCTTCTTGAAAATCGCTCACGTTCTAGTAACTAAGCATTACAACTTTGCATGTCGGTATATAACCTTTTTCAGCCAGACCATATGTTGCACCTAGCACTTCTAATCATGTGACATTTAATGGAATAATAAAGATTAAGGAAGCGGTTACATCAAAGTATAATATGCCACTACTTCAACTTTCACTGTTTTTTGCGTATAACATCGCTAGAAGCGATAATCCTGTAGATCCTTGCGATTTCAGGAACATAAAGAAAAACATTGAAAATCGAAGAAGCGACAGGATTATCGCTACTTTAATGTTACCGCTCCCGAAGGTCCATGAAGGTACTAAATAAAATGGCTGAAGATCCTTTTTATGATCATACCTTTTTGTCATTGATTTTTTCCACTTTCATGTTAGAGATTAATTTGGTTCTAGAGCCATTTCACACTTCGGATTGACATGTCATCACTATAAAGACGATATTCAACGGTCTCAAAAATACAATCTTGTAATGCATATATCACTGAAAACACGTTTACTGCATCTTTGTGTTGTGTTTAAAATTAATATTTTAATTAAATTATTAAAAAAAAAACACCCAATCTAATTGATGATGCATTTTTAAGTTTCTCACATTGTCACATGAAACGGTTAGCGTGTCATTCTTGATGTGGTACTTCAAGATATATCTAAAGACTCCATTAGAATTACATAATAGTAAGAAATTTATAATCAGAAAGCTTATATTCTGAGTAGATAATATGATGAAGCTTAACAGCTGCCGAAATGTCTTTTCATGTGTTTGTTTTATTCTTTTGACTACCTAATCGGAATATTGAGTTTTTGTTTTGTATTTCTTGGGGAATATATGAGAAAAAAATAAGTTTTTGCATATCTTTTCAATTATTTCAATATTTCAGTCACAATTAGGTATAAGGTATACGACTGCCATAGCAGCTGCAAAGCACTAAAAGTAAGGGCGAAACACAATAAACTGACATATAAACGAAAAACAAATGTTACGAACAAATGAAACGAACGAGCTTACGGAGTGTAATCACGTTTGATTTATATTAATGAAAAAGTTGTCTCTCTACGTTTTTATTTTTTTTTCAAACGGAAACTAAAGGGTCATTTCGGTAGAGTTGCAAACTCTTTTTAGGTCAAGGTCAGATACACAAGATGACGTCCAAATAAATATATGGTCTCGAAATAAACAATAAAACGTAGAATTTTCCAGCCTCCCACTCAAAAACATATTGTATGAATTTCGATGGTCTTAAACTGGATTATTGAAAATGAAAACAAATGTTACAGTTGAAAATGTTTGTTTAATATGCTTCAAAGCGCAAAGGCACTCGAATGGAAATGAATATTACGTCTTACCTTAATTACTGACCACAAAAAGGGAAACCAAACTTTAACGTCATAAAATAGAATTTGCAATGAATAAGCAGTAAGACATTTAAGGAAACGTGGGTGTGATTGTTTAAATCTAATTATATAATTAAAGTGCGAAAAAGGCCATTTTATTGCTCTTTTACACCATCATTAAGTTGGTAAAAAAAAACATGTTTAAATCTTAAAGAACATCATTGCCATAAATAGAATTTATGATCTTCACTTTAGGGAGAAACTTGCAAAGGTGGGCGTTTGTGTCCTGCCTCTTATGTTGTGCTTTTAGAAAATAAATATGTTGTGTCTAAGTATTATCAAATGCATCCTATCCCTGACATAGTCCAGGGATTCGTGGATATCATATTTATATTATCATTTTTTTAAAACATTGTTTAAACTTAGGTTTGCGACAGAAACGCAGAGCAAAGTGGAATAAAAGGCAAAAGCGAAATATCATTTGTAGGACAGCTCTTGAATATAACCCCTTATTTTTATCTATATCTGATTTATGTATATTTTACTGGTATTTTATTTTGATGAACGTCCCAGGAACATCCTTTCAGCATATGTTTATAAAAAGTAGGTCGTACATGTATATTTACTGTTAAAAAAAAACTTATCCGCAAAAATAGCCCGAAGTTCCAAGAATCGGAACATGTGAAAATATGCGAAGGTGTAAGGTGCAGAACTGGAGTAATAGGGGGTGATTTCAATTTCTGTTTTTTTTTAATTCTAAATAATCTGGTCGAGTAAGTACACGCATAATTACTATAAAACAAAGATGTTGTCATCAGCATACACAAAGAATCATTCTTTTTTGCCGGCGTTTCAAACAAAATAGGCTAACTGATGCTAAATACACCTGTCATTTAGAGTAATCACCATATTGTATATAATATTCAATAAAAATCGTTAAATAATCGACACTGTTTATACAAGACGGTACAGTCAAAATACGAAGAGAAACATGACGTCTTATTTCAACCGGCGAGACGTTCCACGGCCTTGAAAAAACAGCTGGTGGAATGCGGTCGAAATTTCAGTTTCCGGACGTTATGTCACGTCGCTATAACTTCGATTTGTCGTTAAAGATGAAGTGGAAAGTTGACTTGGACGGCAGGCACGGATCTAGAAAATATTGAACGTGAGGGCACAACAATATAAATTATTAGACTGAACCGGGGGGCGTAAAGTTATTTTTGTCTTACAAATAAGGACGAACAGTCTAAATCCGCGCCTAGCTGGCCGGTGTGCATGTCTATCGCAATTACATGTATATGGCTTTGCTTTTAAAGGGGGACACAATATTTTCGCGTATACTTTAGACCCTTATAGTTCTTAAACGGAAAATGCAATGCAAAATATTTCAGGCATTGCAAATTGCTACAGAAAAAGGCGGGCGATTT
>LQRL01177490.1:16680-29799 GCA_001703475.1 Hydroides elegans
CACTATGATAACCTATTTATAAGGGAACAAGTACACTCTATTGGAACTCTCAACGAATCTCTGTTGTGCTGGGGGAGGCACACACCTTATTAAGAATCGATTAGAAATGTAATGTTTTTATTTTGCATTCATGAAAATATTAAAATCTAGTTTACACTGGATATATAAAAAATAAAGTAGTGTGTTCCCAACAGTATGGCTGTTGAAACGTATGAAAAAATATCAATAATTCTTATTGTGCCATTTGATATGGTGTATTAATAGGGATATGTCTCCCTTACTAAAAATTACCTGCCTGATATTAATAGATAAAGTAATTACTATCTGGAACTGATTACTTCTACTTATTCCTATTGCTCCAAAACAATAATTTATAATGATTCATATAAAGATCAAAACAAAACTCGTTTAGATAAACAGAGACCATAATAACATAAATAGATACTAATCTTATAAGAATTTAAAATAAATTAAACCTATTACATTGAATTGAATTAATACAATTGGGATACAAACCTACCTTATATTTAAGAAACTATGGAAAAACATTACAGGTTGCATGAATAAGTCAAGTAAAATAAAGTACCTCCCCTCCCCTTGACAAACCCCAATATTGCCTGATTGAAAGCCGACAGTCATACCGATTCAGTCATAATATGTGGACTCTAACCCTGATTTTAAGGACGCCTCTTTAAAATTGAAATAAAATAATAGTCTAGAGTGAATTATTATTGTCAAAAAGAATAATGAATAAAAAAAAAACATTTTCGGTTCCTAAAAGTTTGGCTGTCAATGTAATGAATCATTCAACGTTGGTTTCAAGGGGCCATATCTTGTTTTTCTTGATAAAAAATCAAAATCTATCCTTTGTTTGAGACTAACAATACAAGCACACATGATTTCTTGCATAGGAACTGGATTCTTTGATAGAATTTAGAGTTCTAGCGCACACAGTCATATGTACACATCTATAAATATTGTCCATATTCCGTCATTTTTAATATAATTAGGATAAGAAATAGCAATTCATCACTTGGGTACCATTCTAGTATTGTTTTTTATTAGACCAGACGGGCGGAAGTACCTACAGAAAACCTAACAAACCTGGAGTCTCCCGATCGGGATTAAAAACTGCGTTGAATTCCGACAAAATTCTATAACATTTATATTTGAAATTGTATTTTGGGCTTTTGTGAATTATGTAATATTTGCCATTTTGATCAATGTTTAATAAGTTGTGTAAGGTGATTTTGTTTTTGAAGATGACCAACTTATATCTAGGGGTGTCTACATTTACAGAAACGTCCCAAAAATCAGGTTTTCGTCTCCCTGTCCAGGGGTCTAAGCACCACGCGAACATAAAATGAAAATTTGCAAAACGGGAGGCCATACGCAAGCCTATTATTTGTACTTTTTTTTTTATAATACAAAATTGATAAAACAATCTGATTAATCTGAGCAAATGCTTCTATCAACGATTGTTTTTTTTTTATCTTGTTGATTATAAATGTTACCGTGTGTGCCTCATCGAGTGTAATGCATAGTGTTATTTGAGATTCTTATTTGTTATTCCTTATATACGAGATCGAATTTTTTTATCAAAACAAATAAAAACATTAACTAATCCGAAAAAAATAGGAGCAATATTATCTAATTTTCTTTTAAAAGATAACAGTGGATATAATAACATCATATTTAGCGTATTCGTAGTAGAAAACAAGATACATGTAGGCCATATGTCTAGGGGTTGGGAAGAGGGGGTCTTGGTTGTTTTTGGTTTTTACCTTTACACCAGACTGTGGTTTACAGATTATTATATAATAATTATTCAGTGTTTGTGGTTATAAAAGTCGCTCATGCTGTGAGATCTATTAACCCCCATATAATAACTCCTTTTGACATTACATGCCTACGTAATTACGGGTGACAAGAGGGTCGACTTTGGAGTCTCGTTACGAGATCACGATTTGAACGCAAACAGACATTTTTGAGGCTCAAGAGATGAATTTCAGAGATGTTAAACGGCCGTGGTGTCTTAATATTGTTTTTATTATTCAAACGTTTTTATTTCGGAAATTCGATACGATTTGAAAGTTATATGGGCATTTCCGCTGATAATGAGAACGTGATGGTGGATTTTTTGTAGGAAGAATTAAAATAACTCGATTAGTCAGTGACATTCACGCAACATAAAAATAGACATTTGAAATGGGAAAAAAATGCGACCCAAATTTATCACTACTCCATTTTAATAGGTGTTTTTTTTTATAGATTGGCATTTCTCGATAGTAGTTGCTGTTATTACTATCTAAAATTTTATGTATTTTTTATCTATTTCATCTAACAATGGTACCTTGGCTTAAATTCCGTGCGCAATCATGCAAATCTAGGTACGGATATTTTTTTTCCCCTTGAAAGCATATATTGGTCAGTGGAGATGTGAATGCATGTGATGCGGTAGGTGTCGTTTAAAGCTATACGAATGATCTTATTTTGCCTTTAAACATGTATGTCATATATCTTATTTTTATTCTATTCTTTTCTTATTTTACGTTCAACATTCAAGTATTTATTACTAATAGGCGTTATGATACTGGTATACATTGTTTCTTAACATACACACTGTATACACTGCTACGAAGATTTCACGCAAGGAATGTATCAGATTCATACACATACAACGAAAACATATATTCTAACATCCAACCAAATATAATAAAAAAACTGTTTTAAATAGGCACTTATATATTTAAGTTGAAATATCACAGTCTTGTGGTTTGATTTGCAAAGTTACCCAATAAATAGAATAATAGAAAATAAGAATTATACAATAAAAACACAGTATAAAATATAAACATATACACATAAAAAGATTGAATTCATTTTCTAAATATAATAATCTCATGGTTTTAACGCATCAATCACAAAATACACCATGCATCACATATGGCAGGCATTACTTATTCAAGGTCCCTTACAAAGTATATTTAGAATATCTTGACGAGGGTATTCTCAGTTTCCGTCTCAGCCTCGCTTTCATTTCTTGCGGAATTCCGCGAAGCCTGACCTCGTTTTGACCTCATTTTCTTCGTGGGCAACGTAGGCGGTGGCAACGACAAGGAATCCCCCATTGTGGAACCCCTTATCGTCCCATCCTCCCCACTGTCAATCATATCATCTTCCGATTGATATTTAATTGATCTGCGCGTGCTCGTCGGCGTGACCGGAAGTTGAATCCTTAAACTCTCGCGAGTGCGACTCGAGAGTTGGGCGCCGTTGCTGGATCGGTGTGAGGAAGTGTAACCGCGGGAGGGTGATGATAAGGGGAGGGAGGGTGGGCGCCGAGAGCCGGGGGATCGAATCGGGGTTGATTCTTGCCCTTCTGGGTCTTCTTCGTCGGTTTCATATTCTGATGATTCGGACTTGGCATCGGGGGGACTGACTGTGATGGCGGGGTTTGTCCTAGAAAATATCAAAGAACATGGCATTTAATACTGTTTTATAATGAATCAAATATAAACACATTATCTAATTATTGAATCAATGTGTTTTATTGTTATACATTGGTTTATTACTTAAATCAATCTAATTAATTTAGTGACATGATGGAATATCAATAAATTCTGGTTACTCTATAAAAGAACCATAATCAATTCTTAACTTAATATGTGGTTGGTATTTTCCGGTCATTGCGCTTCAATAAACATGGAAATCATTCGCCTTTATATTGAACTCACGATTCATTTGATTTTTTTGTTCTAGAAAATGTTGTTTTTAGGCATTTGTACTAATTGACTTATTAGTTTGTACATTCGTGTTCTTAATCATATGTTTTCATCATACACAAGGACTGATTCACTTCCTTTCGTACAATCACTCGACGAACCGGTTTTGTTTCCATGTCGTCGCATTCGTATTTTAGCTCACGATTCATTGGTCATCACAATAACTTTTCAAATTCTGATTTACTAATCAGTGTTGATATAATTGCCCTTGGTTACCACGGAAATGATGTTACCTTTGGGAACTTTGAAAGGGGGCGAGGCACAATGTATGCCTACGCACATAACTCTATGGGAGAATTATGAGGTTGAGTTTTGATTAAAAAAATATGTATCCTGAAACAAAATATATATACTTTTGTAAGACAATTTGAATTGGATATTATGGAGCTTATTGAGAAACACTTTAAGATGGAGGAGGGGCGCTAGCGGTACCAATGCGTATTTTTCGGTAAACCATATAAAAGTGAAAGGAGGTCGTCCTCCGAGTATACCCAATCTAAATTCGCGACCTTTATACGTAATAAACCCAGTCATCCCTACTTACAATCCATTTTACTCCTCAATTTTGTTTTGTATTCGCATGTAAGTTGTGGGACGGCAAGTCGATCCCGCATTGATATCAAATATTGAAAGTAAAATAGAATTGACAAAATATCCCTACTACTTACAACCCATTCTGCTCCGATTTCTCATCGGCTATCTTCATCTTCTTCTGCCTGTATCTCCTCACATTGCAGGTGCAGAAATAAATGAGCACAATCACGATGACGATAAAGACGACGCCGCCTATAACGATGCCTGCGATCTCGCCCGGGGTCAGGAGGGGCTCACCTGCAAAATGGAAATGAAAATGAAAACATGTTTGTATCATCGAATACCCTTATGACGCAGAAATAAATGAGCACAATCACTATGACAATGAAGACGACGCCGCCTATAACGATGCCTGCGATCTCGCCCGGCGTCAAGAGGGGCTCGCCTGTGGAACAAAAAAAACTCATGGCAATTGAACTTACGATGTGAAGGACGGCACTTTTATTTGGAACAAGAAAATATCCAGGAAATATTGAACCAAAAGATGCCAGCGATCTCGTTCGGAGTTAGGAGGGGCTCGCCTTTAAAAAAAATGAAAGAAGATTTAGTCACCGAAAACAAACATATGACTTAGGGACTGAGTCTTATTTAAGCCACCGACCACGATGCCAGCGATCTCGCCCGGTGTCAGCAGGGGCTCGCCTGAGAAATGGAAAGGAAAAGGAAAAAATGTTTGTATCATCGATTACCCCTTCGAAATATCTAACCATTTTCTTTTTTGTGAACTTTGCAGAACGTCCACTTTACCAGCCCGGTATCAGCATGGGCTCACCTGCTCACCAAAAAAATGAATTTTACTCATGGCGATTGAGCGAGTTGTTGGACGGCTGTTTTAATTCTGTATTCACAGTGTTAAGGTTATATTCAGGTACGAATCCAGAAAATATTGAACCAAGAGTAAATGCGACAACGATGCCTGCGATCTCGCCCGCATTTTAGGAGGGGCTCACCTTCAAATAGAAAATGAAAATAGTTAACTTATGAGAGTTGAATAAAGTGATTTGTTAAACGTTTAACCATCTTAGAATTCTACGTATTATGATGCCTGCTATCTCGCCTCCAGGGGTCAGAAGGGGCTCACTTGAAAAACGGTAGCAAATATATATATATCTTTTAATATGTTATTTAGGGATGGCCCCACACTGGTAGCTATATTTGGCAATATTTTACCTAAAAAGTTGCTCTTAGTTGAAAAGGGGCTTACACGTGAAAGACGAAATAAAATTATTTAGTAAATCTCGGCCATACATTAGGGTCTGGCCACATTGGAAGACTTTTCCCTTAAAAACCTAGTTTTCCTATGTAGACTATTTCCTTGGTTTATTGCTCACCAAAACGCGTGTTTCTGTGTTCTGATTAAAATAGTTATATGCTAACTTATTGGAAAAATTTTGGTTTTCACATCATTTGTAGGTGGGCCAATAACCTAAATATTCATTAAACTAATTTATGAATAACCACGCATAATAACCTACTTCAGCCAACTTCTGAAACAAGAGGGTCGAGATTTTCGCTACCTCAGTTTATTGCTCACCTTATTAGCTAGTCAATAATCATACATTTTATGCGTGTTTCGACTGATTTGACTGGTCCAATTATCCGAAACTTAGCATTAAATGTTTAATTGCATTAGTCTGCATCTAGCGCTCGACATCCTAGACTTAAAGTATATTGTATCTAGATAAACGAATACTTGTCTGTGTTTCATTTTTTAAATTACAGTGTATTAGAGAAATTGAAACAAGACCGATTCACTACATACACTGTATAATTGATTTATATTTTTTAATGCGTTTTTGTTTTAATCAAAACATATGGTTTCGTCTTTAGCCCTGGTTCGCTTACTGTAATCTGCAATGCAAGTTTTGGAGGTTTAAGTAGTCTAGCTGAGTACTAATTTTACTTCAATACAGAATTATGTTTATATGTCTTTTGTTATATTGTATGTTGACAGTTGCTGCTTTCATTATGACCAATCGGTATTTTTTATAGAATATTTATATTTCAAAAACATATAACCAGTGATCTTCTGAATGTTTATAGCCTAAAGTTATATAAGTCTGGAATTAAATTATTTAATAACCTGTGCAAGCTTATGCAAAAGTCAAATAACATGCCTTTATGCATTTTCAAGAGGATAACGTTATCTTAAGATATAGCAATAATGAATATCTAAATAATTAAGGATTAATAACAAAAATAATAGGGTGAGCAATAAACCGAGGAAGCGGGAATTGTGACCCCTTTGTTACAAAAGTAGGCAAAAAGATGACATATTGCGCGAATATTTCTATTGCTATTAAATGGATTATTTGCTGATCGGCACACCTATAAATGTTATTGAAATCAAAATTTTCAGTATTTGTTTACATAGATAATTTCACATGAGAACTCAAAAATACGCTTCTAGGTGAGCAATAAACCGAGGTAGCCTTCTATGGAAAGAGCTCTTGATCGTGTAATGTGTTGATCAAGAACACAACAACAAACAGACGTAAATCCGGATAAACTGGCCACCAGTATTTGATTTATGAATGTTAAATTACGCGCACCCTAAAATATAAAATATTCTCGATCAATTCATATAGTAAATTCAATATAAATCCATTTGATATGAAATATTTTCAGTTGTAAACACTGGCGACAAAATACAACAGCTTAAATCTATCAAACTCAATGTAGATCTACCATCAATACTATCGGAAACTTATAAGCTACCATGTTAAAGCAATTCTTTTTTCAAATAAACATTTATTCGTTGCCAATGTTTAGCATAAATACCGGGTGTTAGGTCGTTTGCTTTTTCACAGAAAGTATTACTGTTAACACAACCTATAATTTGAATTTCAAAGGTCTTGAAATAAGGTTGTTATTATCTCCAAGATGTTCCTATTAACTTGATTTTATGAATGTAGGTTATTCAGAAAATGGGTCCTATATTTTCTGTGTGCTGCTTTACATAAATTATGAGTTTGAAAAATGGTTTTGTTTTGCAAAGACTTCTGAAATTTACAATTGATAACGGGAGGACATGGATAGTTATAATAAAATATACATATGTCATCTGCCTTATGTTTTTTCGGCTACGTCTGCACATTTGATATGAAATATTGGAATCACATCTGACTTTGATTCCATTTGGTTTACGATATGATATTTATATTTAAGCTATTTTCGCAGGGGTTGTAGGAATTTCAACTAGCCGGTGACAGTACCATTACTCCAATACTCGGCAAAATCGGCATAAATGCATATTGCATGCCAAAAATAATTAATCTTAAATCGAAAGAAAATTTATGTTCGACGTCATACATTATTTCATTCTAAGGACCTGGCCGCATGGGACGCTTTTTCCTGCTTTTCCCCTCACAAACCTGTCTTCAAATGTATCCCTTATGGGAAACTCAAAAAAGCTACCTAAACGCTCGCTGATTTTTGTTTCCATATTGAATATACATTGGAAGACAGGTTCATTAGGGAAAAACAAGAACAAGCTTCCAATCTGGCCAGGCCTTAATTGAACTTACCAATTTCACAGTTGATTTCTTTGGCCACATATTTCAGCGCCAATTGATGCACCTTGTAATGCCATTCGGCGATTTCTTCTCCGTTTTTGCATTCTTCAGTTATGGCTGTTTTCACGCATGACAGGTACTTATTTAGAAATCTGTGAAATATTAAAACATTAGGAGTTGGAATTAATATTAACATGTGATAACTAGATATAAGAGGTGGAAATTACAGATTTAAAAAGTGAAACACTGTCTGGTCGGACAATCTGTTATGTTACAAATCGGCATCATAGAAAATGTGAGTCTATGGTTTAATTTGACTATCCCTTTTTGGCGTGAAATAACGTCTAACTGTTTGCTATTAGACTTCTATCTGCATCTACACTGGTTAAGGAACCGACTAGACATCAGGTATGAAAAATGGCGTTTTTTTTTATATAACACAACGTAACCGCGTCATTTCACCGTTCGTATTAGGATCACTGTTTATCTGGGATCGCGGAGATACACTGTGACGTCTTACCTGCATCTGCGTTGATTGAGATCGCGGAAATTGTATTCGTGAATGTTTCTAATAGTTTTGCGTCGGTCGTCCTGATACGTGTTGTTACACCGGTTGACCCTCCGCAGCATTTTCCGGTCGTCCAGGCAGTACCAGTGCTTGAAGTAGACTGCAATAGACAATAAGAAATAAATAGATAAGCATATATACAAACAAGTAGATCAGTGAAGCTGATTAAGTCCTCCGCTACTTGAACAACAGTTGAAAACCGAAAAAACAGAGGAAATCAATTAAGAACATCAACAAAAATCCATCCAACGTCTTTCTCACAACGTCTTTCTCACAACGTCTTTCTAACAACGTCTCTCTCATAACGTTTTCCTTACATATTCCTAGTCCTCAAAACATCACGATATACGAGTAATTTTTCTTAATGTGCCAAGTCCCCAAAATCACCCTTTTTTTAAAAAATCGCCAAAATTAGAATTTTTGAGATTTTTCAAAAATAATACGCTTAGCACAGCTCCAATATGTGTTTGCTCCATGTGCCAAAGGAAAATAAAATCCTTTGAGGGATAAGCGAGCACTCGTCCGTACAAACTACCATCAATAATCACGCTAAGTCCCCAAATTCACAATTTTTCAAAAAATCACCAAAATTACAATTTTTGAGATTTTTCAACAATAATACGCCTAAGCACAGCTCCAATATGTGTTTGTTCCATGTGCGAAAGGAAAATAAAATCCATCGAGGGATAAGCGAGCACTCGTCCGTACAAGTCCGTACAAACTACCATTAATAATCACGCTAAGTCCCCAAAATCACCATTTGTCAAAAAATCGCCAAAATTACAATTTTTGAGATTTTTCAAAAATAATACGCCTAAGCACAGCTCCAATATGTGTTTGTTCTATGTGATAAAGGAAAATAAAATCCATCGAGGGATAAGCGAGCACTCGTCCGTACAAACTACCATCAATAATCACGCTAAGTCCCCAAAATCCCCATTTTTCAAAAAATCACCAAAATTACAATTTTTGAGATTTTTCAAAAATTATACGCCTAAGCACAGCTCCAATATGTGTTTGTTCCATGTGCCAAAGGAAAATAAAATCCATCGAGGGATAAGCGAGCACTCGTCCGTACAAACTACCATTAATAATCACGCTAAGTCCCCAAAATCACCATTTTTCGAAAAATCGCCAAAATTACAATTTTTGAGATTTTTCAAAAATAATACGCCTAAGCACAGCTCCAATATATGTTTATTCCATGTGCCAAAGGAAAACAAAATCCATCGAGGGATAAGCGAGCACTCGTCCGTACAAAGTAGTGCACCTAGGTGTCGACAGACGGACAGACGGACAGACGGACAGACGGACAGACGGACATGGTTCATTGGTCTTATAATTCCATTGAACGTATAAAAAACTTTAAATTTTTTTGATAGCTCAATTATTTGTTGTAGTGACGGACGGACAGTACTGAATACTTTAGTCCTCCGCTTCGCGCTAACGCGGCGGCGGAGGACTAATAACAATTCATATTTATTATATTGGTATGTATTGCAAATAGATGTCAAATATACGGTTTTAATGACGTCATTCGTAACCTCGTAACTCTGACGAAAACGTTCGACACGTTAATATGACGTCACTTCGATAACAAACAAATTATGTTGACTTATTGTCTTAAAATGACGTTATACAAATGTGCCTCAATGACGTCGAATTTACATTGAAAGTTGACGTAGCAAAGACGTCACAAAATGACGTTGTGTTGACATCATTTATGACAGTAACATAAGTCGACGAAACAAGGACAGTATTAAAAGATAAGCTATCGTTAGGGGGCTTTCCCCCGGGGTGGGGGCATGGCGCTTTCCGACTAGACTGCAAAAATGGATGGGAGCCTAGACGTAGTTCCACTAGCTCAAATTATTGCATTTTTAGACTTGATTTATATTCTTAAAAATACGAAAACCGTCAGACTATGTCAGGCCAAAACTAAAAGGCCTGCTCTATCAGTTTTACTTTCAATTTTATTATTGAAGATTGGAAATAAATCGTTTTTTGGAAATAATTGGGTATAATTAACACTTTTCACTTTGCTTTATCATTTTTATTTTCAATTTCCTTATTGAAGATTGGAAATAAATCGTTTCTTGGAAATAATTGGGTATAATTAACACTTTGCACGAAAATGTTTGCATGTAGTTGTAACAGTCCTTACAAAAAACTGAAAAAAAGGGATTAACACTATTTTACTTTCAAAAATCTAAAAAAAAAACTCTCAGGGACCGATTAGCCTATTAAATACAAGAAGTGATGACACGGAAAGAATAATGCACCATTGTGTAGACTATGCGCTTATAATAAGTATCAATGTTACTTATTCACTGTTGATGTTGATATGGATACATAGAATCGATGGGAGTTGTTATCATTGTTCCGATGAAAAACGATATTACAAAAGTTGGATTCCTAAAAAAACTATATATGATAAGATATTATTGATAAATAAAAATTGTGGGCCTTTCACAAAATAGCGTTTGTTTGATGTCATGCGTTACAAAAATGTCCCAATTATGTTTCTATTCAACATTCAGTTAACCAGTAACAAACGTCCCAGAATCTTAGCGTAATGCTTAATTTTCTAATTCCTAAAATATATTTCTTTTCGTATTTTGATTTAAATTAACTGAATTAGCTGGTGCTATATTATACCTATATATGTAGACAGGCAGTGAAATCGAAATTTGCAGTCGAAGAAGTTTATTTTAAATAATTGCTTTGCAATGGAGTTTCAATATTTAATTAAATTGCTCATGGTTGATATAAGCAAAGACCTATCAAGTAAAATCATAAGCCGCGTTCACGCAAAAAAAGCGGAAAATAATGCCAAAAAATCCCGCTTTTGTGTGGACAGATATTATAAAATGCAATGTTTTTATACAAAATGGCGTTCGAGCTTTCGGTTTTTCGAGCTTTTATTTTCGATTTTGTTGTTTGTGTGAACGCGGCCTAAAGTTAGCGTCGAGATAATAAAAATCTTATTTTCTCTCCTGACTCATGCGGCTTCCAAATACAAATACGAATTTGGTGGGGATTTCGACAATATATCACGATTTAGAGTTTGAATCCATTTTGAAAAACAATTTAGTATTTCAAATACAAATACGAATTTGGTGGGGATTTCGACAATATATCACGATTTAAAGTTTAAATCCATTTTGAAATACCATTTCTTAGAAACACAGTTTATGGATGGAAAAAAAATAGACATGGTCAAAGGTTCACCCTTTGGAACCTAAACATAATCTCAAACCTTTAAAAACTAAAAATAATAGTTATATAAAAATAATTTGAGTAATAATTGACCACCCATAGCGATAATTCTTACTTATCAAGCCATATATTAAACATCTATTCATCATATATCTATATAACATTGAATAGTCTTATTTCACAGCATCATGTCGCAATGCCTTTTGAAATTTTGCATAATATTGAAAAGGTGTGTCGCTTCTGCTTTTGGCAAAAACAATTTCATAGAGACATACCAATAGATATAGACTTATAATTTTTAATAAATAAGAATTGACCAAAAACAAATAAATATTTAACTTAAAGGCCTTAGCAACAGGCAAGATGTGAATGCTCAATGTGGAACACTATGCAGTCATCCTGCTCTTGTGTTTGTGGATGATAGACTCTGTATCTGGACGCTAGGTATAGGCTCCATAGGATAATAAGAATTATTATAGTTTTATCAGTATTTGAAAGGTAATCTAAAGTTCTGAGTAAAAGTTTCGTTGATCCTTAATCCAATAAGGGCGTGGCCACGTGGTCACAATCCCCTAACGACGTATTATTGTTCAAATAAATTTCGTGTTTGTAATTTTATAGGTCTGTTTTCGACGTCCACGCTATGAAATATGATTAAACACGGCAAAAAAGCAACTAGTGGACCTCTTGGATTTATTGTTCTCTCTCATAGCGTCCCCCCCCACCCATTCGATTCCCATATATCATTTACGCACTAATATTTCAACCCAAAACTCTGCTTGACCATATATGCCAAATGGCACACAACACTTAAAGGGGACACCGACGGCTAAGAAACACTTTGACGCCCTATATTTCTAAAACGGCAAATGCAATGCAAAATATTTCAAGCATTGCAAATTTCTATTAAAAAACGCGGTTGATTTGTAAAATCTTGCAATTCAATTGGTTTGGATAAAAAAGATATGAAAGAAAATGTATTTTTACATATTTTTTTCGCATTTTTGAAATGAAACAATTGTGTGCATCCATCGATTGACAGATATCTATTGTTTATGAAGTACGAAGTCTATTCGAGACAAAAGCTGGTGTCTATTAGTGAGTCGCACCTTGGGCTGGTAATGTTGTCAATATAACTAGCGTGACCAAAACATAAGCCCTTGCTTACATGTTAACAAGTAGAATCTATTGGTAGTCAATAAGAGCGTGTGTTGTGTGTTTAAGGGGGGGGGGTCACAGACTTTAACTTCGAATTGGAAGCATAATGTTGATTTCGCTTACACTCTATAGAGTCTACCCTAAATCAGCACCACAATCAACCCAGAAATATTATATATTATTTGAAAAACTATAGCCATGCTTTCATACACATATCGTATTATTAAGATCCATTCAAATTCCCAATCAATATTCTACTATGCCTCTAAAATGGTAATAC
>LQRL01177518.1:0-10776 GCA_001703475.1 Hydroides elegans
CTGAAGTAAAAAAATATTAATATTAATATTATGATTTATTTTAAATTTTAATAAATAAGAACATTTGTTCAAAAGTTTATGAGTATCGTGTTAAACTACTGTTTAAATAATTCTTTCCGTCCAATATAATGTTTGTTATAATTGTATATCTAACTATTTTAACATTAATTCTATTACTACATGTATTGTAACACAGAGTGTAACAGTTTCTTCAAAATCTCTAAACTATTCTCTATGCCATCATATCCATCAACAGTAATTCCCCTGGAAGAATACTTCACTTCATTATATCATATCTCCTTCATATCTCCTTTGTATTTCATAGCGCATTTTAGTTGGTTCTCGGCGTATTCGTCCTTATATATGAAAATATTGAAAATTAAGATTAAGAAAGTAACGTTTTTTTTTTGTAAACGCTTTTTCTCTCATTCGAAAAATAAATTAATTATCATCGATTGACTTTTACAACTGATATGTATGTCAGTGCCTTTAATATAAAAGTAAATGTTATACCCGCGGTATTTTATTTCTATGTTGTTTAGTAACATCGAATTTATTGCGATGCACTTACCGGTATGTTAATCAGGGTTGTTCGTTGCGAACGCAACACACAAGTTGCTATGTCATCTTCTAAAATATGTAACAAAAATAGCATCCAGGATAAAGATTCATCTAAATGAGTACAACTGTGGACAATAAGCCCCTGTGCATCCCGAATAAAATAGACACTGACGTGATATATATGGAAAAGTATTGATGTCCCATTCATTGATTGTCAGATTGTTAATGTGTAATTACTTATTCGCCTTACTCTTCTGTGACTAATGTTTTGGGGGCCAATTATGTGACTTATTGTTTGGGGACCAATTGTCCGAGTACATATATGATAAGAAAAACAATCCCCTACAAATCAGAGGAACATTTTGAAACGCTCCAGGTGTCTCCAGCGAAATATCTTAGCAATTTGAGTTTATATGATTCATTGAGTATAAGTGAACAAATCTCTCTTGTAATTTATCGCACACTTTCATAATGATTTGCTTTAATAATTGGTAATAGTAACATCACAATATATTTACCGGTATCAGCAGCATACCTTTTGTGAATTCGAATTCCCTAGGTATTCGCCTCGAAATATTTCATATCATGCTACTTTATATGAATACTTAATTAAATGGTAGGTTGCCATGTTTACGATCATTATTATGACATTTGTTCGTATGATTAATATCATGATTCAGTAAAGACAATAATCATATTTCAGCTAAGTTATATTTTCTTTCTAAATGTCATAAAACACAATATAAACTAATTCTTCGATATACATGTTTTGTAGGATTCTGAATCAATGTATCCATATTGCTTTTATATTTAGTATAATTATCTCATTTAGTATCTTTTCATTAAAATTAGAGAAATTATTCAATTAAATGATGCCCTTTACGATCTGGCAGTCATATAGTCTGTTTTGTATATTTAAGTATTGTGTCATTTATTGTTCTCACCAACACATCGTCCTTAGCAATAAAAGTGATATTTCTGTTTCCTTGAGTTTTTATGTTAAAGTTCTCGTTTCAGTGACCTTGGTCATATAATGTTGTTCACGAGAGCTCATGAGTAGATTAAAGTGTTGAGTTGAAACCATTATCATATAATAAATATTTATTTGATTTTCATAGATACAAGTGTAAATACACTATTTTACATTGCAACAAACAATTTCTATCCATCTAAAATCTGTATTTTCATTTACAAGCTTCTATAAACAACTTCTCATATAAACATATCTTACAAATTTACACATATTGCCATAAAATGTAGCTAGTAACAAAAGAAAATCGTGATAAATCAGTCCGAAAATAAACCGGACAGCATGAAAACTGATGACACTGTTTTTATATATTGCACATGTGTTCTATAATGAATCAAAATGAAATATCCTACGAACTTAATTTAACTCGTTGTTATCAACAATTCTTTAATTTTAAAGGGGAAAAAGAACGAACAAAGCAAAATAACAATGAATAAACGGTAAAAAATACGTGTTAACTTAAGCTTCTAAATGCATGAGTCAAAATGTTATCTGCAACTTGTTATAAAAATGAATCTACCATGTGTGAACAAATGACAGCTCTAATCAATCTAGAACAAGATATAATTTATAGTTCAATTGGATATTCAGGTTAAGATTTATTATATGAATGCCTTAGGCAGAAAAAAAAATACGATGGACGTGGCGAGATTGTTTCTAAAAATATTCAACCTTCAACTGCGCACATATTAAGGTTACCACTCCCAAGTTCAATGTTCAAATTCAACTGCACACATATTAAAATTCTTCTCTAAACCATCTACTAACCAACAAAATATCGCTTCCAAATCGTTCTCCTGAGCTATAACAATCATACGGTCACATCTAAGAAACTAAATCATTTATCTAGGAAGCATCACACGGAACAAGAAATCACATTCTGAAATATATATTAACAAATTCATATTGTTTAACAGCACCATAGTTGATAACGATTCGTTCGTAAAAAAGAGAGAAGAACTACATATTTTGCTCATCAATTACAATATTTAACGAAGAAAATTTAAAGTCGAAAATTGATTTAGCTGGATAACACTATTGTAATATCTCTGAAACCACATAGTATTCTTAACGCTTCCAAAAAAAGATACATTTTTTGTTTTGTTATAATGTATTAACGAAAAGCTTAAATGATAACAGATCTGTAGCACAGTAACGGTTCTCAACAATCAAATCAATATATCTTGAGTATTTTAATTCGTCGTCAAGTAATTCAAAAACATGTTTTTAGTCTGGCTTTCAGATATTAATGGCAAGATAAGCATGAATATTACTTAGTAAATAGATAGTAAAACACTGAACATTCACAAAACATTTCATTCATATCATATCATTTATATTTTGGTTTGAGTTTGGCACACTCTTTGTAAATATGATATCATGTTTTGGTTATGCTTAGTTTAATTTTGCTACACATGAAATAGATACAACTCTGCTGGACAAAATATAAATATATTGATTTTAACATTTAAATTCAAGCAACTGCATTTGTGTCGTACAAACTTAGTTTTTTTATTATTAACACGTCGTATAACTATGAAGATTTCACAGATATGCTCCTTCATTCTGAATATAGTCTAATCTTTCGATCACTACATATTGCCTTTATATTTATCACACCGTGCATTCAAGTGAGTTTCTTGACACCAGGAGAAACTACTTCTTAAAACAATTCACTTATCTAAGATCTTAAACTGATAAAACAGTAAATGATTTGACATATTTTATAAATATATATTGTATAAGAAATACAGAGTTTCTTATGAAATTTGACAGATTTTGCAATGTGTACAATTTTAGAGATTTGTTTTACAATTTGTATTGTTTTTTCAAGACACAGTCGAAAACTCATGATTTTAGGTATTAGTTATATGGGACTATAAGTCTTTTCTGCAGTAAATGATACCTGTCACTAACTTTCTAACCACAATCAAGCTGGCTATGTCAATAATATGTGTCCTATATGATCAACAAAGTATTCAAACCTTGGTAGTAGCAAGCTTCTGGCAGTGAGTACTCATACAGTTTTCTTTGTGAGTAAAAACATATCCATTACCGGGTATTCACATATGTTGTTTTCCCCAAATCAAACGCGGCTCCAGAGAACACCATCCCGCTATACACGGCCTCTTAACTCACTTACAAGCCCTTATTTCTGGATTTTCCCCGTGGCAAAATCCTTTGATATGGACAAAGGGTTTACCGTTTAATCCATGGGTTGACGCAGCTTTCGATATAAGAGCCTTAAAGTAGAGAGCCGCTGGGTACAGGATGGAGGTAATCAGACGCACCGTATTCAGTATTTGGGGAAGTTCGAGTGAAAGTAGCCCGTAGTTTCAGGCGGTCGCCGGTTGGGATTGGGCGAACTCTGACTGATTGGACCGTGTGAGGGTCCGTTTGGTACAGTTAGTGTTGGGGCGACTGAGTTTGGATGCTGCGGCTGCTGCTGCTGCTGAGAGCGCACTGGTAGTTGACTGCTGCCAGGCTGGCCTCCGTGTGCTGTGAATAAGAAAATAAAGAATTCATCAATATGTGATTTTTTAAAATTCATGTTAATTTTTTTTTTAAAGTTTTTTTTCAGAGTCTTTAAAGAGAAAAAAATGCATTGAATAGAGTGAACGTTTAATACAAGCAATAATTATTTGTGTGGATGTATAAAAGTGCCTGGTCACAGAACGAAAGCAAAAGGCAAAACGAAATTTCAGTGTTTTGGAAGATATAGTGCATACTTAATGTGAGTTCTGTATCATTTT
Organism: Hydroides elegans; assembly: GCA_001703475.1. Classification (NCBI taxonomy): domain Eukaryota; kingdom Metazoa; phylum Annelida; class Polychaeta; order Sabellida; family Serpulidae; genus Hydroides; species Hydroides elegans. The sequence goes on from LQRL01177518.1 coordinate 4,345, forward strand.
GAAATGAGAAAAAGTTCATTTTTCAAAAGTTCACCGTAAAGTTTAGCAACATAAACTATCAAATGATAAAATAGGATGAAAACAACTAAACATATTTTATCTTAGAAATAAATAATAATGTAGCGTCTTGTGTATTTCTAAAACATATATGTTCCAAATTAAAACTATAATGGTATGAACTAAAAGTAAACACAACCACAGACATAAACCATGCACATAATTAAGAGAAAGTAAAACTATTTTCTATCAAATTTTTTTGGCTTTTTTTTTTTCTTTCTTAAAATTGAAAAGTAAAAGTACTCGATCTTATTCATAATCGTTAATGGGTAAGATAAAAAAAATATATAAATAACATATCAAATTCATTTGAATCGAACAAATGGACGTTGAAAGATATATTTCGATAAAATGCAGTAATATGAAATAAAAGAACAAATATTTAAAACTATAATCAAATTCCCTAAAATAATACGAACACGGCAAAATATAAAATACTGTTGCAAATTTTTCAACATGCAGAATCAGAACATTTTTTTCTCCAAACTAAAATCTAAACAATTGGTTTCAAAATACCTAAACATGAAACATATAATAAAAGAAAGAAAACAAAGGATAATATTCCTTATTTCTTTTATCCATCTTCTAAAATCTACTTAAACGTCACGTATCTATGGCATTCCAACTAGACAGGATGCAAAATATCAAAACTTTCTATCTACCTGGCAGTGAATTTGTCTAAGCTTTAGTCCTCAAGCAGGACTAGAAATTGATTTCATGGCCTTATTTTAGGGAAAGGAAAAAACAAAATGATCATAATGATAATAGGGTGAATTACATAAACATCAAAGGAACTAAAGTAAATCTGATTCATTTCCTCTTTTCATGGTCATTTAAGGATGTCTAAACTATAATCAAAAATTTTAATTTAATTTTGAATCAATGTGAATTAAAATCGATCGAATTTAAAATATTATCGCAACATATCATTTCAAATCGAATCTCCTCCTCACCTAAATGTAGCGGCATTGTACCGACCTTCATAGTTCTATAAGAAATCCCCATGACAAATTAAACATTCCCTCATAATCACCATGAGTGTGTTTTAAGGTTCCTGTCATCAAAACACCTATCACCTGAGTGTGGCGACGTGGTACAACAATATTAAACCCCACCTCTTTTCTTGCTTCCATAACTCATATCCGGAACTAGTAAATATATCTATTTTTCAAATATAACTTATTTGCGACCCCTTTCTTCTCACCTAAGTGCGGTGGTATGTGGCCCGTTCTTCGCACAACCAGCGTCACCGTGGAGCCATGCGCCTGTATAAGTTCAATGGCCTCGGCGTGCGTCATGTTGGTCGTCGTGTAGCCGTTGATCTCAACAATCTCGTCACCAACCTACAAGGGCAAGATATGGATATGAACGAGATGAGTGTTTTGTTTGACGGAACATAAAATTCGTTTTGTGTCGTTCAAGTATAAAAGTAATTTTCTTAAATCAAATGATACAACTTCTTAAGCTTGATTGAAAGTAACAGATAATTACATTTTGAGATTAAACAAGAAAACACAAAGTGGATCCGTTCCTCCGTCTCGAATTGTACAATCCACCACTTGAGCAGGAAACACGTCTTAATATCAACCTTCCACAACTCTTCACAAATCATAAAATAACTGTTGAACCCCTCCGACCCCACATACCTTCATGCGTTGATCGAGCGCCGCCGCTCCCCCAGGCGCGATCTTTAACACATAGAGCGACATGTTGTTGAATTCGCGGCCGCCGCGGATCGAGAAACCGAAACCCCGTGAGCCCCGATGTAACTCGATGCGGTGCATCTTGTCTTCGTCCGAAGAAGAGGCGGGACTGGCCTATAAACGAGAGCCAAAATATAGTTAGATTTGATTCTTTTAAAACGATGTTAAAACGATTTACTCGAACGCTTGCCTAGAATTTAGCCTTTAATTTGACTTCCTAATTTGGATTCAATTATAACTGTGAAAATATAAACAGTTATTGTCAGAACATAAGACGGACAAATTGTTAAGGTTGGGTAAAGTCGCTTTGAAAACGGAAATGAACAATCGTTATACATACTTGAGATGGGTGGGCTCGCTGCCTGGCAAGTTCACGATGTTTTTCTAAGATTTGCTGCTGATATCTGAAACGAAAACATAAAGGTCATGTTAATTCAAGATGTATATTTGTTCACTTAGATCATGTGATATATCGCTTTGTGTCAAGCTTCATAGAACAACGCTTTATGATCACACAATGTCATCTAACTTTAACATGTTGTTAGTCCGTCGAAGATGATGTGGACAATTTTCGTCATCGATTCACCGGGTTGTGGTTCGGTGGGTGGATGATGATGCCGATATAAGAACAGATCATATTTTACATTTTTTTACTTAAAACATAAATACTTAAATTCTTTTTTAAAAAAATAAAATAGAGCTTGCAAATCGTAACATTTCAACTCACTTGTCTGCATTGTTTTGATTGTGTGGACTGGGCGAGGGCACTTTGTGAGGTGAGTAGTTAGATCTACGTGATATCTCAGATTCGGATTGAGCGGGGTTGAAATGTTCAAAATTTAGATTAAAATCTATCTTATCATTTTTACTCACTTGTCTGCGTTATTTTGTTGATTGTGCGGACTGGGCGAGGGCACTTGGTGGGGAGAGTAGTCAGATCTACGTGATATGTCAGATTTGGATTGAGCGGGGTTGAAATGTTCAAAATTTAGATTAAAATCTTTCTTATGAATTTGAACTTACTTGTCTGCATTGTTCTGTGTGTGCGGACTGGGCGAGGGCACTTGAGGGTGAGGCGAGTAGTCAGATCTTCTTGATATGTCAGATTCGGATTGCGCCGGGTAGGCCATGGCGTTCACCATTGTGGTACCGCCTTGGTTGTTAGCTTGCTGCTACAAAAAGGATTTAATTGTCAATAAAGGATACATTTTTAACATAAAGGTTTATTATTCACTTATCTAAACATACATGAAAATGCATACATTTACTTTCAAATGGATTTTTCTTAAGAAAGGCATCAAACTCTCTTCAGCAAATACTATTCAGGTATTATTCAGACATTTACGATAAACTCTTTCATATTAACATTCAACCAGATAGTCGGAAATGAATTAACATTACTTATATGAGTGTATGGATCAATAACCAATAATATCTTATCTCGCTAATAGATAAATGGTACACGTATTTACCCCTGTTCGTTGTGAGTTTTGTGATGTGTTGCTTGAAGATTCATCTACAAGAAAGAAAGGAAACATCTCAATTCCTCATTTAATTTCAAAATATATCACATCATATAATATTGTTTTACAAGATTACTTGTCATTTACAAGATATATTTTATCAAAAAGGAAACAAATCGCTTAAAACAGTTTTTCAATGTAAGATATTGCCTTCGTTGGGAAAAAGGACAGTTGTGTAAAGCATTATCGACATGTTGAAATCTAAAGATGCAAAAATATAAGAAGACTGAAAACTCTATTCTGATTTTTTTAACGATGTGTAGAAAATAAGCTTGGTTCAAAACTACTCAAAATCACGGCAAACCGACATTCAAATGTTACATGTTATACTACTCTAACAAAACATGAAACGTGATTTGAAAATTGTTTTAGACTATTATTTTAGAATCAAATGTGTTGTCATTCAATGTTTATTTGATGCAAGTCTCTTATAAAGTATTTTCACTATGTTCCTATCGCTGGAATAATTTGCATAAGGTGCTAGCAACAAACTATGTGCAAACACATCCAGATTTCGAGGTGTCAAATGTGTTTTCTACATCAAAATAGGCCAGCGCAAAACTTGCAAACTACAAGGCCAAAACCACCCAAAAACAAAACATGGAGAAAACAGTGAGACAAGGAATTCTTACAGTGTGCTTGGTCAGCCATGGTTAACAAGGCCTGATATACAGGCTCACTTGCTACAATGTACATATACAAAACGTGTGAGCACGCAAATGCATAAATAGAAATGATGTGGAAAGATTTTTAAATTAAATTATGTATCACAAGTGATTCATTTTTTACTCAAAAAGTCACACATCAGTCTTTAAAAATAACACACACGACACAAATCTTGTGTGCAAAAAAGGCCTTTATATGAAATCGGATGTGCATAGAGTTAAGATGAAAGGTAATTCACAATATGAAATGAATAATACACTTTTAAAGAATCAAATTAAAAAGCAGCTTACATTCTTCACATCTTCAAATTTAACAAGAGAAAATATAATATACATAACAACATACAGAACACATACGGGGTCTAGTTTCCTAGTGTCCTAAAATCCTTTATGCGATAGCAAACTCTAAAGAAAATATGGAGTTTTGGTTCAACATTACAAGTCACCCTACCTTCCAGACGCCTCCTTAACAACCCTCACAAAAATTGCCATACGCCCTCAAACACCCCTATTTTATATCCCGTTTCGAATAAACACAAGCATAATTTACAAGATCCAAATTTTCCCACATACCTTGCGGTGGCCCGACCGTCAGAGTCACTGAGTACCCAGAGTCCTTGATCAGATTCACAATGTCCTCGTGATGCATGTGCATGATGTTGGTCGAGTTGACGGCCAGGATGCGATCGCCCACGTGTAGGCGGCCACAGCGTACGGCGGGGCTGCCCTCAGAGATTCGACCTGGAAACGGGAGATAGAAGGGAGACGGTTAACATTTTGGGGACAATTGGCAAAAGTTTAAACAATCGATGTGTTTCCTTATTAGCATCACCGCTGGAGAAGAGACAAAACAATTTTGAGAAAGAATATGTTTTTGAGCGACCTGAGTAGCCTTTCATCATACTAAAGATGCCATGCAAAGTGCCGATTCATTTCAAATTATAGCAGCAGAGTAAAACTTCATAAACGGCGATCGTGTGTTAGCACTGACTGTCATTTCTGAAAGGCGATGACTTAATGAGATAGTTAATTATTATTTTTATATATATTGAATTTTAATTGGTAGCTTTTATATCAAATTATTTATGTTTAACTGCCTCTGCAAACTAATACTAGATAATATAACAATAATATTACAGCTACATAATATAATAACCATGATATACCGAAATATGTAACGACAAAACCAAACTCAATTGTGCTAAAACATATATGCTTAAGGTTTCTCACCAAACAAATAGAGACAATGACCTTATGTAAGGGTGAAAAAGCAACTTTGAAATAGGTTGACAACATCTTAAGATATCTCGCAGTTAAAAACGAAATGTAAATGATTAATTCTACATTTTTTCTAAACATTGCGTCAAAATCGAATTTCAGGGAATGAAAGATAACATAATGGTATGTGGGATTCAAAACCAGGTGATGGCATTTCAATTATAATTCGATATACCGATACTTTGAATTTGCTATCGAATCAAATTAAAAGCCGGTAACGTCATTGAATATTGAATACCAATCGATGCTTTTTATTGTAGTTCAACTATTTTAGATGAATTTAAGACGAGAAAGCTAATAAAGAAAAAGACATAGGAAAATCTAAACGATTCTGAGAATTGGCTTGCGTACATTGAGTAAACAAATCATTCCCATATTTTGACAAAAAATGTAAACTATTACCATTGAAACGGTGGTAAAAACAAAAGTACCGTATTACAACATTGGTAAAAAACTTTGACAACATGCTTAACACGGTCAAAACAAAAGATCTTTTAAACCAAAGTGCTATAAAATATTTTCTTCTATATAAAAAAAACGGGGTGAGAAAGGGGGAAAACAAAAACACACGCCCTAAGTATAGAGTGGTTCCTTTTACCAATGGATGGGTATGGATGTCGAGTGTTCATCAGCCAATCATTTGAGGCGTACTCGCCGTGAAGACCTACAAATGTGTGTGCCACTTGGATTTAAAATGTGTGCCACTTGGATTGATACTATATGTGCCTTAACAGTTGGAAGTTAGGCTCTCTCTCATGTTTGCCTTGAAGGGTATTTAGTTATCATACTGGCTATGAAAAATTACAATTACAGTTAAAATTCTCTGTTAACTCAAAAACCTTTTATGATATGTTGACAGTTTCATTATTGCCAAAAAATGAAGCCAAAATCGAATACAGCACAAATCATAAACGGAGTGTTACATCAATGGTATAAACAGCTATACACAAAACGTTTAAATCCTAGATAAACCTAATCTAGAGTATATTAGAGAGTGATTGTGCACTTAATTTATACAATTAATTATTTAAATAGCACATATATATATATCACATCATTGTTCAATAGCTTAAAATTTATCACTATTGAACCAAGACATAAACCAATCACTTTTGGGGTAACCGCTTGCCGGTTACTAATTATATTCTCAAATGAAGTATTAACGATATGACCATTATACTTGCTATATGATCTAGTTAGATCATT
>LQRL01177519.1:14056-24114 GCA_001703475.1 Hydroides elegans
TGGCCGAACTTTCAGATATATTTGTACCACAATTGTTATCTTGCTAGCTAAATATGAAATTTACAGTGTATTCCACTTGTTTGTATTATATTGTGATGATTCGAATGTTTGTAAGTACATATACCGAGATACTTTAACACCTTGCAATAGATTTGAAAAGTAGACTACCGACCCTCTACAGAGAAAATGACTGGCATATTGATATGTGTGATCAAACACAGAGAAAAATGCCAAACACGACGTACTGATGCATAGATATGTACTAATGAATATCTGCTTCAGAATAGATCCCAGGATAGACGTTTATCAACATAGTGCTCATGTTATCATGAGACATGAGAATTAATCTTAGATTATTCCTAGATTCATTTATCCAAGGTTGGTCAAAAGGTCTGAAAATGAAAAATAATCGAGAATTAATCTTAGATTATTGAAGCAGTCTTAGATTAGTCTTGGATATTTCAGTCTCGGATTAGCCCAATAATACCCGACTTAATCTAAGATTGATCTCGTGAGCTTAAATACTGGGCATAAATCGTCTACTTTTACCAATAAGCGTCAGAAGATTGTTTTTCATTTTTCATATATATTTATTTTTTTACATATACTCACTATTCTTTGATAATAAAAATGTGCCATACTGTTTAAAAAACAAGACGTTGTTAATGTTATGACGGACAACTGATAGAACTGGAAGAAGAAAGTACCCATAAATAATTGTTTGAAGTATTGTTATGTAAATACAAATGAAGATAATATATATACCTTCTATTTCTATTGAATATAACAATTACTCTAACTCAATTAAAATGTCGAACCCCTGTTGTGCACAAGATACCTTAAAACCCGCGTACCAACCTAAGAAAGAGGAACGTTTTTTTCTTTGAAAACTAACGATTATGGAAGGATTTATCAAATATAACGGAGCTAATATTCAGTTACATCCTAAACTTTACACAGTTTAACGAAATAATGAACAGAATAATATCTGCCTTTGTAAATCGTCAAAAATAATGTTGAATAGTTGTTATAGCTAGCTATGTATTCTTAAACACAATGTATTGAATAAACAATAAATTTAATAGAAAACATCTAGATATTTATGATCACCAATGTTAAGAACTAATTCAATATAGTCGATTCTCGGCCAATTTTAATAGAAAATTATGTATTATGTTATTATGTAACAAACATATCATAACATATAAAAACATAACAAGTCATGTGACTGAAGAGGTTTCAAGTGTTTTAAGGTAATTTTGGGTCACTGATTACGAATCTGAACTCCTTATTGCCCTATCGGGTCATAGGTTTTTTTTCGAGAGGTGAAATGTTTCGGAAATTTCACGTTTTAAGGCATTTCACGGTTTTCTCACCATAATTAGTCATTTTAAGCTTTCCGAATTGTTATTTAAATGGTTTGATCATATAAAACAAACATAATGTGATGTGTAATGCCATTTTATGTTTAAATACAATTACAAAATAAATACATTTGAGTTCCAAAATCTATCGAAACCTTCACTCTAGCCGACTTGGTTCATTACCAAAAATGACAATCTTTGGTCAAAACCAACGAAAATGTTTAATATGGTTAAATATAAGTTTCAAACACCTTAGTGAATTACAATATCTGATGCCCTATATTTCGAGGATTTGAGCCAAACAAATAAAACCAAAACTTTTTGCCGAATCCTATTCTAGCATGAATATGCATACTTAATATTGGTTTCGTGTAGACTTATTTTGATACAATTAGTCAATTATAGATTTGGTGTTCATAATAAAATCAAACATAGTTGATAACATATTGTCATGCTGAAATCATCCAAACATAACTTAAGCACCGGGTTTCGCCAACATAAAGAAAAAAATGCATTTTTTGCATATATAATTGAATTAACTGGCTTTATTGTAGCAATTATATCTTAGTCATTTGTTTGAATATAATTTATAATGAAATATAATTTTCATGAAGTGAAGATCATAGTTTCATAAGTTTGAAAAATGGAAAACGTAACAAAATTTACATAGAATATAAAACTTCTAGACATTAATTTTCTCAAAAACATGACCAGATTGAGAAATGTGGTTTTCATATTCGGAATCAGATACCCTGAATTGGATAAAATATATAAAGGTTGTCCAGTCACAAAAAGTTTCATTTTGTTGTCAAGTAAAATAGCAAATGCGAATGATTAGAGAAATGCGAAGCAATTTTACTTGTTTCTACAACATCAGTGAAATGACAAACAGCATGCAAGAACTACTATAATTCATGTTTTGTTTTCATCTTTTAATACATAGCAAAAATTAGGCAGCGTTTACGGACAACGCCCGATTCGGATTTAATTAGGCAATACAGTTGGCGATAGTTTGTGAAAACGTTAAATAGGCAACATTACATGTTAAATGTGGACCTTATTGTGAATGTAAGCTGAGCTGATATGGTATATTTTATTATCCCATTTTTAACATTAATCAAAGACAATGCCGCACGTTCTATTAATATTTAACTTTGAAATGAGAACGTTATGTAAACGGATTTTAATGTTTATAGTCATTATCCATATTTCTATAAAGTGTTCTTGTACTTGTTTATGTGTATTCATGATTACCATTACAAATATGCTAAATGAATGAAAATAGTATGTTATTAAACAGTACTTCTCATATCAGAATGCCATATTTCGGCGGAATAGCACATGACACGAAACAAACCACAGTTAGTAAAAACTAAGAAAAACTATTAATTGGAAACTGGTTAACTGGAAGCAGCTAAAATACTAGAATAACGACTATACTTATTGTCAATTGATCGTTAAGACCGTTTAAGTATGTGAATTCTAGTAAATTAAGTATATATAGCTTAATATAATCTAACATGCTGCTTAAGCTATATGTCTCAAGCTGTATGTTGCTTAAATGATATCAACATTGAGTTTATATTATATATAACAAACTGTAAAGGAGTTCTTTTAGAGCATTGTAAGGCGAGTCTAGGCGAGTTCAGTTTTGTCACTAATCGTTGTTTATATTGAAAAATAGTTACTTCAATATTTGTCCTGACTATTTGTCCTGCTTTATTTAGAAATGCGGCTCTTTTGTGATTATATGTTTTATTTGGAATAATGTTTTGATAAATATAAGCACTCATTATAGATAGTAGCCTACACCGATGGGTAATTTATTTCGAGGCATGATTATGCATGGTTCAAGCTTTTTAAAAAGTCATACTAATATATTATGCTTTTTTGTTACTCCTGTTTCCTTTACAAACGTATATCAACAAATATATTGATATTTATCAATAACAGTACAAACTTACCTTTGCGCTGTAACATTCTCATTTCATGAACACATATATACACGTGGCATATGCTGTACTAACCAGTGTTAAACATAACCTAAAACAGTTCAAAATTATCCATTGTTAATTATCCTTTAATGTCAAATTAATGTATATGGAACATTTAAATTGATTTTAGCAATATTTAAAACAAATGTTGGTTCTTTAGTAGATATTATAACACTGTATTCGTCAAGTTCTGTATTTGTGGCTATGGGCGTTTGCAAGATGACGTCAAGTTTGCTTTCACCGCCTTTAGTTCACATCCTTTAGGATAAGCCAGCAACTTCTTGACATAACTATACAGGCTCTTTGTGAACTCGGAGCGTGCTTTGCCTCTCTTTCAGCTCTGAAGTTGTATACTTAATTCATCGCGGATCGCTTACCATTTTCTTTTTATGCTCCTCACCCCTGTTGTTTTGACTGACTTCAGATCACGTCTTACATTGTGGATTAAGACTTCACGTCTGTTAATTGTTGGTACACCTTGTTGTTTTACCTTTTCTCTCAGTATGGAATGTATCTCTACCAACCTACCAGCCGTATATATGATAGCATGTAACTATTCTACTTTCCGGCTTATCGTGCCTACGAGTTTTGTCTCTAGTTCACAGTCTGCTGTCTCTTTGAAAGCTTTCCATGCGTTGTTATCATTCATATTTTGGCCATTTTACTTTATTTCGAGTTGGTAAATACGTATTTGCCTTTTAAATAGCATAGTCGTACAACAACTGTGTATATTACAATGCCACGTATGTCCACCTGTGAAAAGAGTTCGAATCATTTGATTGATTTTAAAATCGGAAACCGGATGCCTTACTGATGATAATGGCTTTAATGTGTATGCGTCAAAGAAACTACATAAACGTATATTGGGGTTGTAGTTTTGAGTTATTTGTAAACAAGTACAAAGCGACATGTTTTACAGACAGAAATAATCGGCATGAAAAGTAAGTGTTAATAAGATATATCGAAACTCTTAGGTGTGAATGACTTTCATATTATTATATATAAATAGGGCAACTGAATTGTCTGTTCCAAAATACTAAACACGTTTCATACTAATTTCTTTCCAGGTGTTAATTATCCATAGATTCCATGTTGTATTTGCTACCAATAAACACCTATGCCAACTGTTGATATATAACAATATAATTATATAGATATACAAATCATACAAAGTGTAAACCATTTAGCTTGTGAATAAAATAAAATGGAAACATGGTCCTTTTGAGCGGCAGACGAGCGCTCTCATTTTTTACGCTACAGCGTATAACTAATCACTTTAAACTGACACAAGTGTAGTGCATGTCAACAAAGGTTGACGGCCTCGTATTTTTGATACATCTCTCCCCGTCTTTCAATATGGGAATTATTTTTCGAGCATATTCAGTCCATATATATGTTCAGTTGATATAGTCTCTTAGCGAGATAGATTAAATTCCATTCGCTGGTGTATGTATTTCCACTTCAGATTTTAGGTCCATGTCACTTGTTTATGTTATACGATTACATACCTACATCGTCCAAATTTGACTGTTAAATAATAAGCAACTTTCATATCTGCTCATGGGAATCTAAACAACAAAGAAAATAATTCACACATTTTAATGCACATCAAAAGAGCATATTAAATAATTCAAAAAATAGTAAAATAAATTTGCAATCATTTTTCATATTTTCTTTTTTATTATTTCATAAAATAGATTTCCCACTGTTTACATCTTACCACAAACCGGTAAAATATGCCGCGAAAATACGCATTACTCTTAATATTTCATAATTCATTCAGGACTTCAAAACAGAAAAAATCATTATTACTACGCTGTTCTAAGATATAAACTTTGACTTGCTTCTACTCTGTAGCGGGGAGCCATTTTGACAAGCGTGCTCTTTGGGATTTCACATTGAGTGACTGACTCTATATGAACGTCTGTGGCTTAGTTTTCTAATCAGGTTCGGTTGTCTGTCGCCAGCGCCATAAGTGTAGATATGGTTGTTGGTAATATTTTATGCTATATCGTATACCGATCGTATTTGCGAGCTTTAACGACATGATTAGTTTTCTCTGCGCATAGATATGCAGCCCCCTTGAACGGAAAATGCAGAAAAAAATAAGACATTAGAGAAAACTTTAAAATTGAAAAATGAGTTTCAGAAACCAATTTGGTAAACCGATCGTTCGCATTGGCAATGGCATAACGTGTTTAATTATATATGATCATATGACGGATCTAACAAATGCACATTGAAGCTTATGCAGCTTTCGCATCTTTGAAAGGCGGCATAATGTTTAGTCGATTTATTTATAGCTTATCCGGTAGGTCGTCTTTCAGTGTGTACCTCGGGCCTTAGGGGTAAAAGCGGTGTTTCCAAATCTTCGCGTTATTGCGACTCAGAAATTACAAAATAACAATAACATACCATTTTGGAACGAATAGATTTAGAAACAAACTAATCATCACGAGAGAATGACAACACAAAAAAAAACAACAAAATTACTTCACAATAACTTCAATTGTTCAATGATGACTCCGTTGTAAATTCGTTGCTTGGACTAGGATTAAGGATTGCTTGATCATAGAGATTTCGAAATTTAAACGAACGAATAAATTAAATTTTTAACCCGATTGCTTGTATGTAAAGCACGACATCTGCCAGTTTATGATATTGATGGCATAACTAGTACGGCACTGGTAGATGGCATGTTTGACATAAATTGTAGATATTGTTGTAATTGAAAACAAATCAATTAATTTATCAATGAAGATCTACCTTTAGTGCCACAAAAATTTAATATATATTAAATGCACATAAGTAAATATTCAGCATTCATATTTAACATATGTTTATTTATACAGGTCAATATACCATGCCACCAAATACATCATTCGATTGTTATTGATCATATTTACAGTTTATTTAATCATTTATACCACTTATATTTTATTTTGAAAATATACAATTTATACTTTCACATAAGTAAAATATGTCATTTAAATTAACAAAATAATATAAATTCACTATTCTATAAATCTAGTGTGATGATTATGTATAAAATATAAATACCCATTATAAAATATGGTATAATTCTAAATCTATAAAATGAATTGAAAATCCAAACAGGATACACAACTTCACAGCAGCGTTTTAGTAACTTGGTATGAAAAGCTCTCGTTCTACGTTTTCTCATGTTTTAACAGGAAGAGGCAATCACAGCATTTCGTACCGAATCACTCTTTATTTGGTCACATATAAGCACAATGATTCATTTATCGTGTATTGTATACTTAGATAAAGATATCATTATAAAGAGCATAGGGTAAACATCAACAACATACAAGCATTACAAGCACGGTTTCGCCGAACATACGTCGACTGAATTTGCCGTTATTTATGAGTACAACATCTTGAAGTGATATAAGTTAGTTCTAATGTTGGAATGCTGGAAGCTAGTATAGTTTATTTGTCATGAGAACACTTGTCGTTGTCATGTGCAATCATTCATTAAATTAGGAAGGTGATAACTCATTCTGGGTGATAATTCCGTCAATTATCGGGTGCAAAACATCGTTTGAAACATGGCATTAGTAACATCAATGTTCGACAGCATTGTTTGTCAGAAGATAAAGATATGGTTACTATGCAGTTATTCAAAATTGATAATATATGAATGAGAACATTTTACCCATTTTATTATGTATTAAGCATTATAATTATTTAAACATGTATTGAGCCCCCTGTTTAACGGACGGTCCCTTAATATGCCGTTGTAAATGTCTTTAAAAATGCACTTTAAATTAATATTGATTCTTAGCCCGGCATCTGGTATCTTTTCATTTCAACAACAATTCCGTTGCCTCTCGAGCGCATAATATCTTCCGAAACATTGCATTAGCAAATCAATGTTCGACAGCATTGGCTGCCAGTAGATGAAGGTAAAGTTACATGCAGTTATTAAAATATATAGTAGATAAAACAGAACACTATACTAATATATTTATGTATTGTTATTTCTTTTTTTTTTATATAGTGCATAATCAAAAACTACCGTTATGTTCTGTGCGCTTTACAATACTGAAACATAATAGAAATAGACATATTAATTGTTGCTTAAATGATTTTAAACATACACAAAATATTTAAATGGTATTATATGATAACATGACTAGATACGGAGTTGACAGTGATACTTTGACCAGACTAAGAAATATCAGCTTTCTTAAAAATGTTTGTTTTGAGTTTGCGTTTAAATTCTAATATATTTCCACAGTTTCTCAATTTGATTGGTAACTCGTTCCAAATATTTGGAGCGATTGTGCCGATAAATAATAAATAAATAAATAAAATAATACATGTATTAAGCATTTAAATTAATTAAAGTATGCATTGAGCCCCCTTTTTTAATGTATGCACCCTTAATATGCCGTTGTGAATGTATTTGAAAATACAATTTAAATCAATATTGATTCTTAGGCCGGCATCTGGTATCGTTTCATGTTACCAAAGCCACATGTTGCTATCAAAATGAAATCATTTATTGAATCTGCATCGCCTTATGTTGACATAATCATCCTGTGTGATAATTCCGTTGTCTCTCGAGTGCAAAATATCTTCCGAAACATTACATAAGCAACATCAATGTTCGACAGCATAGGTTGCCAGTAGATGAATGTTTAGTTACAATGCAGTTATTCAAATAGATAATAGATGAATGAGGACCTTATTTTCCGATTTTATTACACCGAATTATGTATTCGACAACACTTTATTACAGGATCGGACACCTGATACAAACGGGCGGCCTTTATATGTCGATAATTGAATGCATAGTTAATAGTCAGTTATTCAAAAATACAATACGTGATAAGGAAATACTAAACACTATCTTTATCCCTTTGATTATGTATATGTATATCTCATTTTTCTATATAAATATATAAACTAATATAACCTGATTTCGATCTGGCAATTGCAGGGAGCGCCACCATATCGTAGTTTTGTATCTTAATTTAAAATTTATCTGTGAATAAAATACCACTTTTGTTGCATTTATTTATCTATTGGGATTAAATGTCCTACCTTTAATCACTTTTAAGTGGTAGTTTAGGATACCATGGTATACAGAGATTGCTTGGTAAATATGTATATTTTAAATAAATTTCCTGTTTAAGAAATAAAATAGCTCTATTAAATCGATATCATGAATTAAAACTTATACTTTACAAATTTATTTACAAAAAAAGACTCGAGCGTGCCACCACTTGATTTGCAGGCAAATATCTTTACCAATATACCACAGAGTACTAATAGTAGTTTTATACATAATTTAGAAGCATACAAACACAATGCCTGTATCAAACTGTGCATTTAATATGTTTAGTTTTAGGAATCCAAATAATAATATAACAAATATCCATACATTTTAATAGTGTATTAAATCCCAACACTTACCTAATGATTTTTCCAGATTTATAATTAGGGTAAAACATAATTGAATTGTATATTTGAATTATTAATAACTTCATTGGAGCCGCAATCAATTATCATCAAAAACTCTATGTCATTTATAGATGTGGCAATAATATTATCGAAGAATAATCAAACATGTATGTTAGTGTTCAAATAAAAATAAACATGTTCAACTAAACACAATTCATTCTTTTTATTCTATTAAGTAATCAATTTAGACAATGCATAATGTTTATACATTTTTATCTTCAACTTGACTTAAGAACTATTTTACAATTTAGCAAAAGTATAATGTCCCGACCGCAGTTCATGATTGTCAAACCATCAAAAACGCACTCTTATACAATTGAGCATGATTAAGTATTCGAAAAAAATATGTATACGGCAGGCCGCGTCTCAATAACGGTTGATGGGGTGGCATGAGGTGCTGAGTATTTTGCTGCATCGTCTGATTGGTACTGCTCTTAAATCTGTAACATGAATATAAATAATCAAACGATATGACGTATATGACTGAATAGATATTGATTTTCCACATTTTTCACATGAAACTTGAATCTGAAATGGAATAGTAATTGGTTGAATGGACATTATATCCATTATTCTTGGAAATGGTTTACTAAATAATATTAGTCAATTTTGCACTCGTTTCATACCCAAAAGCATAGGATGTTAGCAAAGAATATGATTTGTAAACCAAATCAACCAATAAATAATCATATATTTCGATTAACAACTTTAAATTTAGTATTTTATTGAAATCTTATACGATATCTAAATATTCACATTACATCTGGGCATTTTTCAAAAGTGGTCATCATTGGGATCAAATTTTCATATTTGCTTTAGAGCTTCAACATTGATTACTAAATTAAAACACATACCCAAGGTTTTTAAATTCGAAAAATCAACCAGATCGAGTAAATACTTTCATTTTTATAAGCATTTATATCTGATTATTAATAAAAAATTATGGTGTCGGACGGAAATCAATTTTCGTTCTTAACTTCTATTGGAATGAACTGAATAAAACGGTTTGTATATTTTATTTAAACCTACAATAGGGACTTTCTAACTGCTAAATATTTTACCTCTGTTGCTTAAAATTACAAAATTATCGCATTTTTAGAAGTCAACATTCTATAAAATGGGGGGTGGTTTAACATAAAGTTTTTTATTTCGGAAATAATGAGGAATCAAAAGCTGTAAGGTTCCTACACCATCGAGGAAACGAAGT
>LQRL01177519.1:24124-45775 GCA_001703475.1 Hydroides elegans
AAAATTTGAACCTAATCGCGTAAATTTTCTCAATATAGAATCGGAAATTTTTTTCCGTCCGACACTTTTTTTCCAACTTATGAGTTAATGTTCATTCGAAACATCTTTTTACGGTCTGAGGCACAAAAAAGTAATTTCAAACCATTTATTTATTTACTTTATAACATTTTCAAATGAAATAATATCAATGATTAATAAAATATCAACAATTTATCAGAATTTCATACGATAGAAATATAATACCATATTGGGTGGTTGAAAATCATAGTTTACCAAATTTTCGGCATTATGCAAGTATTATATTGGGAAATTCGCACATGCTCTACACCATTGGTTCATATTAAGTGATCAAATAAAACTTTAAAAGGAATTGATAAAATATTACCAATGCTCGTGATGGTGTCGGACAAAAAATTTTTTATAGGATTTCGCGACAAAACCGTTTTAACAGCATAAAGCACATTTCCAATAGTTCTAATCTTTAAAAGTGATTTATATGTCTGTAGACATGACGTATAATTCCTAATAACCTGTTTCCGGGCACTTGCTCAATATTTTTTCAATCTTGAATAGGATTTTGTTTTCATTTTGAATATATGAAATATCATAATTTGGTGTAAAATGCAGCTTTTTTTCTAGAAAACCTATTAAAATTCATTGATTTAACATATATAACTTGTACACATGTCGTATTGGGCGTTTTAGACCATAAACAACGACGATATAAGTCATCATCGTCCAACCTTGTATTTAAGCCTATAAAAGTGTCGGACGGAAAGGTGTATTTTGGTTATTTTTGTCAAAGATGTATCATTGCAGAACAATAATTTATACGAATTTTGATGAAAATACTCTGGGGGTATTATATAATGATATAAATTTTCAAATCTGGGACAATTGGATTTTCATGAAGATTTTTGTTCCGTCCGACACCGAAAATTCTTCCGTCCGACACCACCGTATAACCGGTATTTCTAAGTGATTTGAAGGAATTGATAACTGTTTTTACTGTTTATAGATAGCTTTATCATCCGTGCTTTAAAAACAGGTTGATAATAATTATTAAGTGACCTGGATTCGATGGAATTAAGGGTTAAGCGAGTACAGGTAGCAAAAGTCATTTCTATCGATTCCGTCCGACACCGGACTTCATTTGTCTCTCACAAAAAATTGGGGCGGTGAAGTAGGTTAATTTTGGTAAGATATTTAAGCGGTACCCCAATACTATCTAGGCATGATAGAAATTTAACTCTTGGTTATAACAGCTATTTTTTATAGTGGTCGAAAGTATCGAATTCCGTCCGACACCAAAACACGACTTTTGAAAAATGCCCATCTACATAAAATTAAAGAGTGCTTATCAGGTTAAAGATTGATGGTTTAGCAATATAGAAGATATCACTATGAGGCAACAATAGATTCAAATGCTCTTAACGCTCTTATCCTTTAAAATATTCCCGGGCAATTCCAGACACTATATAACAACGTAGAACATAATATCTTCGGCCCATAATGCAATACGATTGTAAATTAAGGTTGTATTGTTTCGTGTACAATACAGTATAATATGAAAATTAATATATTGGTCTATTGATTCAAAATTGCCAAGATATATCACATTATGTACCGAGACTTTAGGTAAGGGTACTTTTCAATGGCAATTTGCCCTTACCATATCCTTTCATCTAACGAAGCTGTAGTCCGGGAAGTAACTGCTTCTATCTGCGCATGATTCTCTCAAATGAGATCTGGAACACGATTTGTCAACACAATAAGTTACTATTAAGACTTTTTGACTTTTCAATGCTTTGTAAGATCAATATTGATTAATGTTATATAAATATAAATGATAACACAAATTAGTGCTGAATACGATATAAATTATCAATGTGGTTCAAGCGATAATTCTTAACGATATATTATCGATGACTAACAATTTCAAAACAAACATATACATATATCTTCATTTCTAAATATTTATCAAATACAAAGGATCATGACTTGTTGATTACACAGATATTTTGCATTAGTTTATTTATATAATTATTTTTCAACACTATTTTCAAAAGAAACTTATTAACCATTGTACGTATTTAGTAGACATAGCAAACATAAACACTATAATTTTGTATGTATGATTGTATGCATGCTTATTACCTTAATTGTATCTGCAAAATGTCAACTTCCTTTCATCGAACAGTCTCGGCATGACGAACGCGCAAAGTGACTCTTGTAAGCTGCATGTGTTGTGATTTGTATGGTTAATTTAGACACCTTTTGTGCCTTTTTACTTATAGCACATGGCTGATTGTTATGTGCTTGTGGTATAGAAATCTTTAGTAAGAGTGCCAATTTTTATAAACAACAATTAGTAATAGTTGGTATTGCGTGATGCTTTTATAGAAAAAAACATGTATGTATAATTTATAGTTTTCCTAATTAATATGACAACAGTTATTACTATGGTTTCAGTTCACGCAGCTCGTTATCCTTAAATTACAGGTAAGCTGTTAATTTTATTTAAGGAGGTTTATGCAATACTATTATGATATTTGGTCAATTTTAATGCATTTAATTATCATCCAACTCTTTCTAAAATATACGTTATTTTTGATAATGCTATGGTTTGTATCCGACCTTGTCTAAGATTTATTTAATGCTTGCAGAACATAATAAACATGTATATAAATAGTTGACAGCAAATATATTTTGTAATCAAACTATTATTTACTTAATCCATTATGTTGTATTTAATTCAAAATATACCTAAAAACAAACGAATTCATTCATTCACCTTCCTTCGTATTCTATATGTTTATATAGACGTGAGGATATTAATTAAATTTACCCAACAATAGTGCTTTGTCAATGCAAGTTAAGAGGATGTCTCGTATGTAGTTTCACGTTTCTTTACGTCTCTAAGCGGATGTATTGAATTACTGGCGCTTGAGCAGTGGCTAATCCATCTTTCCATTAACGAAAGAATTGCTTTAATGTGTGTTAATTATATTATTTTGAAATATAAAACTGCCACATAATCATTGTTTAAAGCTTCATCCTATATAATGTTTTATGTAAAATTACATATGCACCAACTATGCAGTGAGCTTTTGAGAGCTTTTTAGTAACAAGTTACTAATGTGTAATTTGTAATTGCTTAAAAATAACTATACAAGTCAATAGGCAACTGTAACGATTTTGTTATTACATATGAGATATACTTTCAGAACACGGTTGCATAAAAAGTGCATTGCCATAAGCCACCATTTTCTCTCAATAAATACAAACTTAAATATGGCTTGACTGTTAATTGGTTGCCCTACAATTTGTACACCGATGAATGGGCTGATTTAATTCTGAGATACTTATGTCTCTTCATCAAGTTGAACATCCATTATCAAGCAAAATGCCTAGTGAGGTCAAAATTAATCACATTTTAAGTGTTAATAGCCTTATGATGTACGTAATGGTGTTGATGTTATGGTGTTGATGTTGTTATGTAAGAGAAAACACATCAGCATTATTTTTTTCAAAATGGTTATGATGTTGACGTTGTCTTGAGGTTTTCTTGAGGCCGATGGAAAATATATTTTATGATAAAGACACATATTTCACATGCGGTTTCAAATTTTGTTCGGTAAGTTTTTTTTGTTTTAGATTTTTACCTGGATTAGGTAAAGTTAGTTTTATAAAATAATCAATAAATACTGATAGTGATATTTACTCATCCTAATGAATATTTTTATGTTTTTATATGGTGATCTCAAGAAGCATTTTAGCGTGACGAGTTTCTTTTTCAATTAAGTCTAGCATGAATATCGTGTTACAAAACATCCTGATATTTTATTGAAATTTATGTTTATTCTCTCTTATTCATTTTGCATACTCTGGGAAATTGGTTTTACAAATTAGTGCTCAACAATCCCGAGAAATACTCGACACAAAATTTCAGTTGTATGATTTGGTAAATGTCTGGAATATTTACTCTAACAATGAGATTACGAAAACGAAGCTATTTTAACGGAAGGGATGAATTTATGATTTTGAATATATTTATTTGTATGAGGTAAGTGTTATCATATATATATATATGTTATCAAGAGTATTCTTAGTGAAATTAATACACTAGACTTACACAGATGCACCGAACCCTTTCATTGGTTTACATATTATGCATTTTATATTGTACGTTAAATACATATGCATAATATATGAATAAGAATATAGAAACTTTTGCTAGCAACTCCCCTTCAATATTAAATAAGACTAAATTCAATGCGCCTATCAAATACTTAAAATGGATTTTGATATCATAACTCATTAACTAAGAGAGCATTTAGGTACTTATGTTTCAAATAAACGGGAAATTGGGGAGCGGGCAGGTTCTGTGATAAACTTAATCCGACAATCAAAATGGTGGTTGAAAGTAGTAAATATCCTTCCAATTGTATCGATAGGGGGAGTTTTATTTGCATTGCATGGAACATCATGGGGAAAGATATAAAGAAACCAATTCACATGATATTGATTCAAATAGTAGAAAGTTGAATAGTGTATATTGTGCAAATAAATATCACATTTTTGCACTCCGCGAGAAATCCGAAATACCTGGAAATGTATAACTTTCCCATAAATAATCTTGCTAGTACTTCTGAATTCAAAGATCAATTAAAAACTATTCACGAGAGAGATAGGCGTAATTGAATGTGATTCCTGGATCATGTTCCGCTCCGACTGGAATAAATGCAAGAATCAAACATCTTATTCAAACAATTCATTTTTGGGGAAACGATACCTTTTGAGCCCCGACAATTATTTAAAACGTGCGATTTAACAATTGGAAGCGTTAAGTTTTGCCTATTTATATTTGAAAACCTGATGCAAAATTGCAGTCCAACCAATTTTGTGTATACCCTTGAATTATGCATGAGATATTGCCTGACTACAGAAATTGTTGTCAAAGTATTACGGGTTTGGCTAAAATATATGATCGAGAGCCGTATAAAGATCTTGTGTTCGAATAAACTAGAGTTAAACAAGAATGTAACCTGAACATATGTGTTATGATTATGTAGTAATTGAGCAATATATTATATTCTGCAATATATTTTTGATAACAGAATATCAATGAACATCGAACAATAAACACAATCAGCAAATTTGCTTTTGTGTGTCTGCGTCAATTCATTGACTATGATATCAAGATATGGTTATTAATCTATTGTAAAAATGCCCTGGTTTAGAGGATGGTGATAAAAATTATCAATGTTGTTTTTATAATAGATAATTGGTTCTGCACTTTCTGTTTGTGAAATTACTGTGGCAGGTTAGTATTGCGATTATTGTGACTCCAGGAACACGCGAAAATGTAGATGTTATTTGTTTCATTTATTTGAAATAGACAACTATAAACACATCAAAAGTATTGTACGATTAGCATCATTGTTAAATTTTGAATTGTTAAATTAAATATCGTTAAATTGAATAGTTATATCTAGGTTATCCAAGTGTGAGCATATCTCAGCAACTCTCAGATCAATTGGACGTTTTACTTTCCCCATTGTAATAGTATATGCTTCTTTAAGAATAAACATTTTAATTAGATAAAAGACAAGATTTACTTAGGAGGTTCATGGAACTTGTTCCAGGTTTAATTCCGTTTATTAACCTCAAACTTGGCTGCCCATATAATCGGCTTAATAGTAATTCATAACACACACGTGTTCCTATTGAACTCTCTGGATATTTAATTGAATCGAATGCAATTAATTCATAACGTTTATCGTGTCTTTGACGAAGTTCTATGACATTTTAAATGTTCTTTTAACCATACATGCATCGTCATCACAGTTGAATATACTTTAAATTATCAAATATTTTCATATGATTAAAACATATAATAGAAACTTTGAGCAGCCGATTTTGATGATAACCAAATAAATTCTCGATGTGATTTGTTGATAATTTACACACTTAACATATTTAACATATTTAAATATTTATTTCACTTATACATAAACTATCTAAAGTAATGACCAACTTCAATTGTAACAATTGAGTAGATGCACGGCTTACGTCAAACTGGTGGTACCGAAATATGACCAACAACTGACCGTGTGGCAGCCAACATATGGGGCACCAATAATTCACGGTGATCGATCGGGCTTCACAAACTTAAACAATAACCGTGAGGCAACCAACTTTCATATTAGGGTTGGGTGGTGAAATTTATGTTATTCATTGATATGATTTAGTGAATACATTTTAAATAAACATAAAACATTTATATATTCAAAAGAACAAACAAACAAAATGAATGTGTTTCTAAAAAACAAGTAGGGTACCGGTTTGATTTCACATTTAATATCAAATATTGACTGGCTTTTCAGTCAAAAGGAACGAGGTTAAACTGCTCATTTTGTAATCGCCACTTCATGGAAGCTAGATGTGAGAAAGATAGAACTTATTATGTATGTGATAACGTTTCAAATATTCAAAGTAAATTTTCTTGATTCTATTAAATAGCTATCCATCATAACCGCCATGCAAGTGTCTTTATTTGAAAATAACTAATTTTTAACTGTTGGATGTAGACGGTAATGGCAAACTTAACTGCTGAAATAAAGAAAAAATATAAATCACAAAGGATTTTGTGATTTGATATGATTATCTAGATATCATTTAGATTGTTTTTCAAAGACGAAACAAAATGTCCAGCGGTATCATCATGTATTTATTAAACTTCAAGTTTTTGCATTCGCTAGAATTTTAGTTCCGAGGAAAGTAGATGGATTTTGAACAATACTTGCAAAAACAGTAAGTATCAGATTACAAGGCGTTGAAAGACAAATGCTATTTCCTTCAACCAACGCAAAATTTCCACTTTCGATAAAAAGACAGAAGACATTTCTTAGCCGATTCACAGAAATATATGCGGAGGACCTTTGATTATACTTACGATTTACCGAAAAGCTACCGCACAAGAAAAGTAAGGCTCAACTCAGACGTCTGCCATTAAAAAAGTAGTGTGGCCTATGGAGATCAAGATATTGGGAACCTCTTAATCTAAAATCTAAAATTAAAATATGGTGATAATAAGAAGGAAATATTGCTATCATGCATAAGATGAAAATGAAAATAGAGAAGTTCCCGTTAGTTTTCATCATGTTGACGATTAGTGTGAAAGCACTCAGGTCGTGTATTAGTATAGTATCTAATGACTTGGTTTACAACTTCCATGTTGATAATCGTAGAAAAGGTAATTTAGTGCTGAAACATCATCTTGAATATATAAAACGAGGATAATACATTCACAATTAATATTACTCAAATAAGTTTTGTAAGATCTAAATAGCGATCGTTACCGTTATTATGGTCATTTAATGTAGTTTGATACACTTGAGATCTAATTGTTTTATAAAATATCCTTCACAGATAACGGAATTCATCTGGCAAATTTGTGAATATCAAATGTGAATTATTGAACACTGAACTCTATCCACCATGCTTTTAATGTTTAATGTATCATATATCAAATATACAACAAATACATTTTCATCTTGTCATTGTGCGGCACGAGGCTCTTGTGTTATGTTTATCGCATTGACAAGGTAAAATATCAGATATCAAATATGCAACAACAAAAACTATCATGTTGCACGACAACCTCGTGATATATCTATTATGTTATATTGGTAAATATCATGTGTCAATTATAAACATTATATTTTTTTTCAAATTTCAGTGTTGTATGACATCCTTTGATAGATGCATTATAATATTTGTGTACAGTATCATGATTCAAATAACTACAAATGTATTTTTATGGTTAAATAAATGTCATTTAGCTACACTTAAGGGCATTCAAACAAGAATCACTCATTCGGTTTGTAGAAATGCGACATTTAAGTCCCTGACTCTTAGGCACTAGCTATGAAAACGAAGATTGAGCTTAAAGAGATGTTGCTGAAATTGCCTCTCTTTTTAGCACCACTGATAGAAAGTATGAGGACTTTGGTTCTTATATGCAAGCCTATGTCAAGGCTGAACCTATATCGTGAATAGCATTATTGAAAGGCTTTACTGCCATCAACATACTGCTATCAACTCAAATGATGCCCCGACAATGGTCTCAAAGTAAGGGAAATTATCGTGTAATAGAGTTTGATAAGTATTCTCTCTCAAATAAGCAAAGACGTATCGTGTATTTGAAACAGGAAAGACAAACATGATTTGATCAACTTAGTAAGATGTACCAACACCACATCGCTAGACAGTGTAATATTTGAGATGGAAATGATAACTAAATTGTTTACGATGTAAAACGTTTCAAATTACTTTGCTCATTTCACCTGGTGGTACCGAAATACGAAAATCGATCGTAAGGCAGCAAACATATGGGGCACCGATAATTCACAACGATCGATTAATCTTCACCTAAAACATAGCCATGGGGCAACAAACTTAATAGGGTTTGGGTGGTAAATTTAATGTTATTTGGAGATATGATTTAATAAATTATTGTAACAAAATATAAAACATAAACATATTTAATAGAAAAAAAAACAAGCGAAATAAATATATTTCTAAAAATTAAGTACGGAACCGGAATTAACGTTTAATACCAAATATTGAATGTTTTTTTTTTCGTCGAAAAGAACGAGGTATAACTGCTCATTTTGTAATCGCCACTTCATTTACACCAAACGGGTAATCACGCATGAAGCTAGATGTATGGAAGATCAAACCAGCCATGTATGTGTCATGTAAGTTTTAGATATTAAAAGTTAATTTATTTTCGCATGTAATACGATTTCCAAACACATAAACAAATATACATTTATAACTTTCCTAAAAATAATCTTGCTAGCAATTCTGAATTCAAAGAGTATTTAGAAACAATTTCTGAAAAGAGCGACTTCCATATAAATTGAATGTAGTTACTCGTATAATCGTTTTTTCGTGCCGACTTGAATAAATATAAGTATCATATACCTTATTAAAACGATTTCCTTGTCGAAAAACTATTAGTTGTGTGCTCTAAAAATGATATAAAACGTATGATTAACAACACCAAATCGAAAAATATGGATTTGCCTACTTATATAAAAAGACAAAGAAATGGTGGTTTGAAATTATGACCAATTTGGTGTATTACGTATACGCAATAACTAATACATTTGAACAACGGATATTGCCTGACCTCATCAATCATTGTCAAAGTATGGTTGGTTCGCTTACATCACAAACGGACAACCATGTAGAGATAAATTATAATTTTTTCGTTCGCTGGCTTGATTTTACGTTATCGAATCCCATCAGTAAAGACTTTGTATGATAAATTGTATCAATTTTCAAACAGCCTAACATCGATAAAATATTCAAATGGGCTTCATTTGAATTAATTTAACGACTGTGAAAAGTATTTTGAATATTCCTGAATGCATGTAAAAACGTGATTCAGTAAATCAAATAAAACGGCCTTTGCAATTGAAAAGAGAAATGTATACATATGCATTTCAAACGATTCATTCAATATAAGTAAGTATATTAGCTCCAGGCGTAGCTAGAATCTTACTTTTTCAGATCAATTGATAAATATTTCCCTCTTTTTGACGAACCCATCAGGACATTTCCGAATTGATAGATGCATCTATATTAAGGATGCTTCACAGGTTTTTACTCGCAAACATAGTGTAGGTGAGACCTTCATTAGGAATAATAAACAATCCACAAAGGCAGAAGAGGGATACGATGTAACAGTCTTTATACATTCTATTTTCCAAACACTTCCACATGGAATGCTCTTTGACCTGAAATATGAAAAATATTTCAAGGCTGATTGATAGAGCTAGTATATGGACTCTTAACAGTATAAGTGAACGAATTGGATAACATAACTATAAATTATAGACTTATTTATTGTAAAAAAGAAGGATTGGACACTGCCTAGTAGATGGATTTTTATATATTGAGACCAGTACTGTGCAAGAAAATTACGAATGTTTTTTTTATCATTACTGTAAAGACTGTTATATCTATTAAAAGTTGTAGGGATACATAGCAATTAATACTTAACATTTGGTGAAAAATGTGAAAAACACATGCAACGAGAAAAATCAACAATATTTTAGAAAAGTAATATGTATCATTTGAATATTGAATTATAACTCTACGCATTTATTCTTGCATAGCAATTTCTTTTGCATTACATTGTATCCATGCACAGAACTTTCAATAAATATATTTAAACCCACACTAGAATAGTATTTCGGACATTAAGTTTAATAATTCACAAACAATTAAATTAGTTATTTTATTGTATATGGTATAGTGTTTTTCTCTGACTGCTAAAAACCACCAATAGATATATAAGCGCCCGCCTTTCTTTTTATCACTAATGCATTTTTTCTCGGAAAAAGTATACAGTTTTTGCTGAAACAGGTTGATGACTATATCAATCTGAATTGTAAACTGCCAAAGTCCCACAAATAGAAAACAAATTCAATAAGATTATAAAATAAAATAAAAACAATAATATAATTAAATGTTTTTGAATGTGATATTTTAAACAAAGTTTCATTCAGACATTCTTTCAAATGTAAATGTACTAGATATGTATTTTAAAGCCTAATATCTTCCATAAATACGTGTTCTATTTAAAACCATATGTTGTTTTTATTCCATAATATGTTTTGAATCTGTCAAAACAATATCATGGATAAAGATGTGTTGCATAAATTTTCATAATTGCATAGTGTTGATTATGTATTTATCAATGTTTTGAATATTGTTATATATCAAAAACACATATTAGTGTAAACATATTGTGTATAGACACTTTTATGCATAGAGCGGATATATCAAGTCTATGCAATAAAAGTTGATTAAGAGTAAGGAAAAATTAACCGCCAAGCGGCTTTATCGATTCTTTATAATAAAACAAGTTGAACAGTGTGCGTTTAAAATGAATGGTTGTCTTAGCCTTATTCTTAGTAATATCCTGTCTAACAACTTTAGATATTGTTTTCGTATAACAATGAGATGGATTTTGACAGCCCCGCAGCTGTAGGTAACGAGAAAGAATTTCAAATGTACACAGTAACATGTCTCAATTACTGTGTCAGTATGTTCTAATGCCCCTGAGTTAACACGTCCGAAATGATTTGTGAATAAAAACCTTGACGAACTGGTTTAGAATATGTTATGTTAGGATATGTGAGGCTTTAAGAGTATAATTTGCGACAAGATAACAATTATATTCAGATTACATAATGAAAAACAATTAAAATATAACTAAAGATTTTTTAATGTGTTATTTGATACAAACTTTCCTTTTAACAAATTTAGAATATTAATATACTGGATCCGTGTTTCGTAGACAGATAATATCTTCCCTTGAACACTATTTTATAATTCAAACCTCTATGTTGCAGTTATTCATTCTTTTTTTTCTTAAAAATCGTATGGGTAAAGATTTATTGATTCGCTTCATAAATGTTCATAATTTAATATAATTGATTATGTCTTTTTATCGCTGGAAATATGTTTATGTAAATTATTTTGAAATATGGTGATTAGAAACTTTAACACCAAGAGAGGCTATATCACGTTTTTGCAAACTTTCATTTAAACAAATTTAAAATATTTAAGTCTAAAATGCTTTGTGAATGAAAACCTTGACGAATTACTTTACGAAATGTTGACTATATGACAAAATACGGGAAGAGGTCCTACCTTTACTTGAGACAAAATGGAGCAAAATCTTCAAGAAACTCAAACATTTATACCCAATTTTCAAACCGACTGTTAAAAAAGATACTTTGTCAAATGATTCTGATGAATATGCTCCAAGGAAATTGTAAGTACTTTCTGACAATAAGTCAGATTTGATTTATGATGATGGGGAAGATATAACATTTTTATTGAACAGACAGATAATGATATTATTTACTTTCAGGGTGTTGACTTCATATATCTGGATTATAAACTGCAAGAAAAAATTTGGAATAATCAGTTTCAATTGATAACATTGATAACAGTGACGGATATGACATAATTCAAAAGGTGTAATCTAATTTTATCACATACTGTGAAAAAATACAGGTTTCTTCCTTCAATGAGCCGTCCAATGACTTAATCTTAATCAAATCAAAATTTGCGAGTCACCTTAAAGTATATTTCTCCCTAATATGTAAAATTATTTGTTATGTATTTGAGGTTTGCTATTTATCATAAATATGAATAACTAATGTTTTAGCACACTGATGAAACGTGTGAAGACATTGGACCTTATATGTTAGAATCACAAAAAATATATAAAAAATGTATAAAGCATTATTGAGATATTTGCTTCTAAAGACATATTGCAATCAACTAGCTTGACAATGGTCGAAAAGTAAGAAACATTATCGAACTGTAGAGTTTAAGTAATATTGTATCAAATTCGTTCAGCGGCGTAGAAAAAATATAATATAAAATAATGTGGAGTCAAAATGTAAAACTAGATTGCTGATGAATGTTTCTAGATTGTTCTATTTGAGGGTTGACTGGCTATAAAAAAGATTACAAAAAATATGATGTTCCATATTACTTTGCCCATTTTATATTGACTACTTCAAGCTATTACTGCAGAGTATTATCCTACTACTTTTACTCTCTTGACTACTTCGTACCGAGATCAGAATCCGAGGCACAATGCATGGTACCGATCCAGTGTATTCTACTATTTCCAGTGAAAATTGTATCGACGTTGTAAGACCAAGGTAAGTTATGAGTATATTGTCCAATTATCGTTTATATCAATATGGTCAATGATGACACCATTTGCAAAGCCAGATGCATAGCCTTTTTGTTCAAATTGATAGCTGTTTTAAAATACTAAACGATCTTGTTACAAAGCTTAAAAAGTAAAACCACTGTCACTCACATCTTTGAGACCTATCAGACTGTAAGGTTTATGCACAGACCAAATGCAGGTATAATAAAATTACGTATGTAAAACGTGTAATTTAAATAACTACGATACAATTCATAGTTGATAATGTAGTTAGTTTTTCGTGCATATAGCGACTTTTGAGAAGAATGTTTTGTAATTTCAACCGTTATGTATGTGATTTAACTTAATCAACATGAAGGTTGGTCTGTTATTCGTAAACATAATTGTGTTCATAAACTTTACAAATATAGCTTTATAAGATATATAGATAAACTAACATTCATTGACATCTTATTAAAGGAATGCGAGGAAAAGATGAAATATGTTTGTATTTGTGTAATCAACCATTAATCAAAATATATTTGTGTAAGCCAATATGCAAATAAATTAGACTGAACATTGCAAGGCAATATTAGAAACCCAAATACTGAATAGTTATCAATATTATACCTGATTATTGATAGTTGCGGAACGAAGAATTACTTATTAATTATTGCTTTAAGTATTGCATTATGTTAATACAAATAAATGTACTTTTAATAACTAATATTCATATGTTTTCAGGTTTATGATATGATATTTTGATTATCTGTTAATGTGAATTATTGATTATCGACTAATCCAAAATTTGTTCATTATAGAAACACAATACATTTACGCTTGTATGCAATGGATAAGTAATTATTGAATTTTAATGTGATTTATTGATCATTATGGAAGGGTTGGAAAGACCAATAAACTTACATGTAACTGTGCTCAAAATCAACGCGTCACAGACTCCCTTGGATATTATAAATATGTATTGCGAAACACAAAACAAATCTCTATTGATAACATTGGATTCTGCCCAAATCACAACACTATTTTCAAATATTAACAGAAATCAATAGCTTTCAACCAGTGGAATATATTTCAACCTGAGGAATATTTTGTTGTACACTACTCAATATTATCTCACTAGAACGAATGTGCGATGTATGAAAATATCAAACTGGACTATTTAAGCTATCACATGTTCTTATATGTATACCGAGTGTACATTTATCATATTGATGTCGTTTTGTTTTAAATAAAGCATGTCTAAATCCCTTCAGCTTTTAGATAAAAAAAAATCAAAATTAATTCATTAAAAAAAAATGATTTAATTTGTTAATTGTATCACACTAAAGCCTATTAGAGCCCGATGATAGGAAAGTCATCATTTGTGGAAAAGACACTTATTTTACCTCCAGATTTTCAAAAGAACGTGCATAAATTACACTTATTCAGGTCGGAATATACCTTCCTAGGGATCTTATAGAAAACGTAAAAGAAATGGATTGGTAAGTTATTTAGATAATTTCTAATGAGTCATCAATACATATACACAGATATTTATTTATTTATTTCTATGCGAAGAGTTTACAGCGAGTGAAATAGACAGATCTGATTTCAAATTATTTAACTTTAGACACGATTCCATTTTTTAAAGAATGTAAGTGAGATATTAGCAATCGGATACTAAGCATGAAACTAAGGTAACAGTTGTCTTCTCATGTAAAGAGAACATCTGTTTTTTCTTACTATATAAAACAAATCACTGTCCACAATGGAAAATACACTTAAACAGTTTTATTTTTAACAATATCAAAATATTTATCAAGTTGATCAGTTATAATGATTAGTTAAGGAACGTTGCTTTACTTGTCACACTAAAAGATTAATTGTGTGAATGTGGTGTTTTTTTCACTTTGGAGTCATCTTTTTTAAAAAGCGCAACTACGCAGTTCTTAAAAATCAATATGGACACAAAAACATGTACCTGCATATATTAGGTTACCTTTACATGTACCATATCTAAAAGTTCAAATGATTTGTAATGATGATTGGAAAACGTTGTTAGAAGAAATGGTGATTTACATAAATGAAATATCCACAAAGACTCTAGATTACTTTGTTCACTGTTAGATCGTGATAATTACAGACAATATTTAGATTGTGAAATGCTACAGGTGTTTAGAGCTCAGTACCAAACAAGGTACCACCTTTCAACATGAAAGATAAACTACAATTCCCATTATGCCGGACAGACACAGACACTGAAAAACAGAATAAGTATTCTATTCAAATAACGAACGCTCTTCGATTTATGTAACTGTTTCTCAAATATTATCTATAAGCAGACTAAAAAATGTATGAGAGAACGGAAGATAACATATCACAATCATCGAATTCGCTTTAATATGTTTATGTACAACAAAATCAAAATTAAATCGAAAGCTGAGTTATAAAAAGCAATGTTCCAAAAGTGTCCATATAATCTTAACAACTCTTAAATCTCTATTTTAATGCCCTGCGTTTTGTGTATCTTATATCGATTAAGCAAAACAGTATATAATAAAAGATCATAAAATATATTATTTTAAACATACGTTCAATTAACCACTTTTCAAATATAAATGTACTAGATACCTGTTTTGCATATTTTCCGTCTTTTATTCATTTAATATTTCATTTCATTAATGTAAGTTGATTGGTTTGATGGAAAATATTGATGTCGATTGAAGGGGTTAATTGGAAGATATAGTAGAAAAATAATGTTTAAGCTTAAAGCACTGTTGGTGCAAAATCTGATTAGAATCTTCAGGAGGTAAAGCAGACACGTGCAATTCAAATATTGTATTTCATAAAGAAATTATATGTGAATATATATATCCATTTCTGTTGATAAGCTATTTTATTTGTTAACTCAGATTCAATTATATTGTATTGCGAATTTATTTGTTTTGAATATTTTGATGCGTATATATGATACAAATTTTAAAAGTATATAAATACATCAGTATTCAAATAAAACGGTTTATGACCAGTAACATGTCGGTTCCATACAATTATTTTTGACTTTATATATTATTGTTCACTCTTACGCAATTGTTGCTTTAGATAAGATTATATTTACATACAGATAAAACCTGTTTAATTCTAACTTAAGAATTATCACAGGGTAATTTGTAGATGGTAGTCTTGACACTGTAGAAACAAGCTTGAACGACGAATCAGGTATGTTATTTTCATTATTGCAAATAAAACAAAACCTAAAGAATAAATTAACAGTTGAATATGTTAAGCATTATTTGTTTGACTCGCATAGTTAGTATTTCAATATTAAAAAGACATTTTCTGAGCTTTAAAATGTCAACATATTTTATTTTATATACAATATATTATACATTAATCAATGCAATTTTGATAATACACGTGTTATTGAATTTATTCAAATGTTATACAAGTTGGACCAAAAGACAAAATATGTAAGTAGATCATAAGAGTAATTTAATTGCAACTCATGCATGTGGTGGTCTCATAGCGAATATTGCATAATGAGTAAGAAAAAAGATTTAGATTAATATGCACCCTTCTTTAAACATATTTATAAAAACGCGAAAATGTAGCGATACCACTCTTTTAGCAAAATGTTTGAAATGACATTTTAATCTGTCAATAAAGTCTGGATAAAACACAGATACCCTAACAATCCACTAAATGACATTATGACAACACTGGAAACTGATGAAAACGGTTATAACAGGGATGTGGTTATGTGCCTCAAAATAACTGACGGGCTAGGTGATGCTTATCATCTCATCGTATGCTGTTCGCAAAATTGCCTATATTAAAGGCAGAAATACAATATGGTGTTTCTAAGGTCTCAAACAAAGAACGCTTTTCATTAGAGGAGTTTAAACATCTTGCCATCGCAATGCCTAAGCTTCAACGGGATGTTAGGTATAAAACGAAATACTTGCTTTCTATATCTTCTAGTTAAACTGTATCGAAATCATGAGCAGTCACTGCAATATGCTTCATAAATTTAAAGAATCGTTATTCGGTCTGATAGAGGTTGATATTAAAACTCCCCAGCATTGAGACACTAGACGAAATAGGAAATATCTTGTCAATAGTAACTCCTTTACACATGCGCTATCCTCTTTGGAGTATTTTATCTTAAATGAGAATAGTTTTACACTTAATATGTATCAATGAGAAAATTCAAAAGTCATATGCAAGAAAATGTGAAGTGAAATCATCGGAATCATGTAGACGCTTAGTCGGTCGAAGGGCAACCGGTATTTGGAATGGCAGCAATTCCTTACAGTTATTAAACAAGCTTATAAAAGAAAAAAAATGTCAAGAGAAATGCAAGATTATTTAATAAATAAGATAAGGCTTATATTGTTATTTAAATGGTTTGGTGTAGTTATTTTAAGAAGACCTTAAAGACAGCCAACCAATTCTGTGAGATTAACCTTCACAGCTAAGACGACGTAATACTATTGTTTATTATTAAAATAGATTTCGGTATTAAAACGTGAATGCGCGTTATTAATTAATGTGATTATAACATTTTAGCGTGTAGTTTGTCATTCAAAGGGTATTTGCATAGTGATAAACGGATAATTTTTGTTCGAAATTGATTTTGTTTAGAATGTTTTGTAAATGTTACTCGATACCAACATTATAAGTAGATTACTGTCTGTTTATTTGCTTTTATTCGATCGTTGTCGAAATGATATTTTATTGCATCCGCTGTATAACAACAAATGATCAGTATTCACAATTCTCAAATAGAGAAATACTTAAATTTTAAAATTAATGTATTTAACAAAAACATGCCGAAATAATATTTTGCAATTGGTTAATTTCTCCTCGTGTTTTGTGATATCGTTTGACGAGATTTTGTAGAAGTTGTCTGTTTTTAGAGATATATGCTGTCATTTTACAATATATTATGTATGAAAAACATCATTATACTATTTTCGTCTTTAAATATGTATAGTTTCACGATAAAGATATTACTTTTGACGTGTTTTATATTTCATATTTAACGAACTTCCTTTCAAAATGAAACGAATGGTTTCTGACTGAATTGAGACGGGTGCTGAAGAATAAGATGTGCATTTTGCTTTACAAAACGCCTATCAGGAATATTTAACCGGACGGTACCGAATATTCAGCCGTTCATCGCCGGACATTTTCGATTCGGATGATGAACATATGTCATTCAAGGAATGGTATCTCACCAACTGGGTGGGAAAAGAAGCTGTCCTCAGCGCAATCAAACTTGAAGCTGAGGAACAGGCACTCGAACCCCTAAGGGACATAGTTCATCGTTATAACATTCTTACTTCACATGTCTGTAACCATACAGACCGGCAAGATCGTGTTTGCCGTCGCCGAAATGGTTACATAAGTCTTAATACAGGAATTACTTGGCGAATCGAGCCCGGCATCTTCGGGCAACTATGGCTGAGGCCGTATTATCGACGTGTAGGGTTATTTCTCTTAAACAGAGATCTAACCCACTATGACAGTAGGTTCACTTACGAACTGTATGTATGCACTCGCTACATAGAGAACCCTCGCATCAAACCAAAAGCGAGGGATATTTTCGCTGAGGTAATTTTCAACAAACCAGTTAAAATAACTGAAATAATCGAAAATTATGAGGGCGGCTTGTATCATGTGGTCTCGGTCGTTGCAGTAGCCGAGATATGAGGTAAGCAATTTATTTAATTCAAAGATATCAATGCAAAATGGCTATGATATTTTTTAAAAAAATTAATGTGATTTATTTATCATCATACTCTATTTCAAATAATGTATTCTCTTTTTAAAATAATGTATTCTTTGATAAAGCTTCGGATTATAATTAACTAAGTTCATATTTATTAAATGGTCGTTGAATGTATCTTAGTGAAACAAAATATATAAATACATGTAGATATATGAACCATATAAAAACACTTTACAGGAAATGCATTATAAACTCAAATTATTTCGCTAGCAAGCCTATATTATGTATCAATTTATTGTATACTTCACTCAAACACGAATGACGAATTCATTCATTCACCTTCCTTTTTATTTCATATGTTTATATAGACGGTGTTGAGGGGTATGCGTGCCAAGACTCTCAATTGACATTCAGGTAAGTTTTTTTTTGTTGCATATAAAGAATTCAGATTTCATATTAAACCCCTGTTCTTAAATAAAACAAGGTTATATCATTTCTGTGATATATAGATATATATAAATATAATTTTATAATACCAACCTTTATTGCACATATCTGTTATTATTCTACACACCAATAATAACTTGAGCTTATGCAATTTGATTTTTAAAAAGAGTGTTTTCCTGTTCAATGTATCTAATATATTATAGCAGCTGCATATTTTTTCTACGAATGTTATTATTGTTTTTAAGAAATATACTCTCTACACATGTATGATTGTATTATGAAACATCAATTATTAAACCCTCCTTTAGACATAATGGCGATTATTAATTTAATCACCTTAAGAATTTATTTATCTGATTCATGATAAAACGAACAAATGATATATTAGACATAGCGGATATTATTAATTTTAATCACCCTAAGAATTTCTTTTATCTAATTCACGATCAAACGAACAATAGCATATTAGTTTAATGTACCATAAAACCACGGTGTATTTATCAATGATATAATTACACATGGACAGATGTACAACGGACGTAACGACAATAGGTGATGTATTTAAGGGTCGTAGATTAAAACTCCTATTCAATATTATAAATTACTAGGGGAAACATTTCTCAAATACATCCAAACAATATATCTATAATCTCTAGGAATTTGTGGAGGAGATCATTTTTAAAAAAAGTAAGTTTGATATGCTTCAAATATAAATGCATTTTTCTAACTATTAAAGGTGAATATTAATAATGAATAATAAATACATCGTGATGATCCTTTCTTATAAAGATATAAAAGCTATGACCATTTCTTTATTTTCACAAAGAAATTACTTGCATACCAATATCATTATACTAAATTGTCGTTATCATTATATGGAAATGATGTAGTATATTGCTAGGGAATATATTTATAAATTCATATGAATATAAACATAATGTTATATTAACTCATTATATTTATTTCAAAAATGTATAGTGATATAGTGTTTTTTTTAATTTATTAAACATGCCGTAAAATATTTAGTTTATATCCAAGGGATAATTAATAATATCATGGTTATTATTTTTAAACTTATATTGATAAATTATTTTCAATATTTTTTAGCATATGGAATGATATGCTGTTTTGAATTTACTGCTTTTACACTCGTTTACAAGCACCCCTTTGCATATAATCAATGGAATGCACAGAACAAGACATGGCATGGTTATGGTATGTGTGTAATCAACCAAAGATCAAATGGGTTATGGTTCTTAAGCTAATTTGTAATGTGACTAGTCTCGCAGGTACATTATTACGTTCATGTAAGACACTATACAAATA
This sequence comes from Hydroides elegans, assembly GCA_001703475.1. Lineage (NCBI taxonomy): Eukaryota > Metazoa > Annelida > Polychaeta > Sabellida > Serpulidae > Hydroides > Hydroides elegans. The sequence continues at coordinate 44,389 of LQRL01177519.1, forward strand.
TCTAACCTTTGAATAGTGCATTTATAATTATATGCATTCGTTCTTGTGTAGTAATTATTGCATCGAATTTTAATACTACATAGAGACTTCAATCGATCCCTTTGAACCCTAACTATGACTAAATATCAGGAAGATTAATAATTCACATGAAACTTCAAACGATTTCTTTGAACCTCATAAAATTCAAACATCCGACAGGAAATTAATTATTCATAAAACTTCAATTAATTTCTTTGATCGTCTATGATATAATGACTTATTTCTTATTTCTATACATCATCAATCCATATATAAACCCCGTTTATTCCTCTTTTTTTCACTCAAACTTTTTTCAAACTTTGTCAAAGGATTGAGTTTCAAGATTTAAATACTTTGATTTTTATCAAATAAAAAAACTTAAGTGAAAATGGATGCTAAGGATATAGTTGTAGGTTTTCGTGGGGAGTTTTCGATTCCGACGTCATTCAAGGAGTGGTTTCTCACCCACTGGGTGGGAAAAGAAGCTGTCCTCAGCGCAATCAAACTTGAAGCTGAGGAACAGGCACTCGAACCCCTAAGGGACATAGTTCATCGTTATAACATTCTTACTTCACATGTCTGTAACCATACAGACCGGTAAGATCGTGTTTGCCGTCGCCGAAATGGTTACATAAGTCTTAATACAGGAATTACTTGGTGAATCGAGCCCGGCATCGTCGGGCAAATACGGCTGAGGCCGTATTATCGACGTGTGGGGTTATTTCTCTTAAATAGAGATCTAACCCACTATGACAGTAGGTTCACTTACGAACTGTATGTATGCACTCGCTACATAGAGAACCCTCGCATCAAACCAAAAGTGAGGGATATTTTCGCTGAAGTAATTTTCAACAAACCAGTTAAAATAACTGAAATGATCGAAAATTATGAGGGCGGCTTGTATCATGTGGTCTCGGTCGTTGCAGTAGCCGAAATATGAGGTAAGCAATTTATTTAATTTAAAGATATCAATGCAAAATGGCTATGATATTAAAAAAAATTAATGTGATTTATTTATCATCAAACTCTATTTAAATTAATGTATTCTACATTTAAAATAATGTATTCTTTGATAAAGTTTCGGATTATAATTAACTAGGTTCATATTTATTAAATGGTCGTTGAATGTACCTTAGTGAAACAAAATATATAAATACATGTAGATATATGAATCATATAAAAACATTTTACAGGAAATGCATTATAAACTCAAATTATTTCGCTAGCAAGCCTATATTCTGTATCAATTCATTGTATACTTCACTCAAACACGAATGACGAATTCATTCATTCACCTTCCTTTTTATTTCATATGTTTATATAGACGGTGTTGAGGGGTATGCGTGCCAAGAGTCTCAATTGACATTCA
>LQRL01177534.1:31687-45779 GCA_001703475.1 Hydroides elegans
TCTTGATTAAAAACCTTAATCGGCATGTCACCCGGGAGGGTAACGCTAAGAACAAAAATGACGCAATAAATGCTTACACATATGCAAATTAGCAATTATTGCGTCACCGGGAAAATACGGCTTTTGGAAAGCCCAGTGTCTCTCCTTATGTTTTCTTTATAAAAACAACGCCAAGCATGTAATAATAGCTTTTATTCTATATTAACAAGATGCATTTATTTTTTCCTAGGACCATTTTCACGAGTTTCCAAGTGGAAGAACTCGAAAAAGCATTCAAAGACGCGCATTACCCGGATGTCAATGCGAGGGAGGTATTGTCGTTGAAAACCAGCCTACCCGAGGACAGGATCCAGGTAAATAGTTTATTTTATTTTAACAGAAAATCATTAGTTCATTGTTGTTAAAAATAGGTATGACAAACCACGATTGAATCCATGTTTATTCATATTTTCTTCTTAAATATCATAGAATGATTTAAAGAAAATATATTTGAAAATCACAATGATTAGGTATCGAATCCCGTGTCAATGCAAGGGTGGTGTTGATGTCATTGAAAAAAATACTTAATGAAAATGAAAAACGCTCGCTGAATTATTTTTAAAGATTTTGTTATCGTTAAATTGAACATAGAATTCTATTACTGTTAATCCTCATTTAGTGACTAATTTCGATACTGTGGCAACGCTATATTTCCACCTGACAACAAAAGTGTCACAAAAAAATCCAAAACGCGGGAAAACCAAAGATGTTATCTACTCGTCATAATAAAGACTACCAACCTAAGCTATACAGTGAAAAACCAGTTAGATCTTCACACACTGACGTCGAAAAACTCAGTTTCCCCTCTCCCTGCGACAAACACGCGACGGTGTCTCAGAAACTTAGTCAAATGTCCAATTAGTGACTAAATGCAACTCGACAATACAAAACGCTGCCGTAGCAGCCGTGATTAGCGAACGCGGTCGTTTGTCGCTCGGCGTGAGACGAAAAGGACCTGGTCACATTGGAAGTGTCTTTGAGCGCGTTAAGGGTGCTGTTGAAGCGATATAGTCGCCTTTGCACCTGTTCAAATTGGAAGATTTTGTTTAACCATAACAAACCGTGTCTTTCGCTGTATTCGTAATTGGAAATTCAAAAGGCTACCGAAATGCTAGTTGATTCTTTTAAAATGATTCACGTTTGTGGGTTTTCCCATGACGAAACATAGGAAAATTCAGTTTGTTAAGAGAAAAAGGTTTTTAAAAAGCATCCAATGTGACCAGGCCCAAAGGCGACTGTATCGCTTTCTCACTTCGCGGACTGAAGCTTCTCGAATTTCGTGACTGTAGCCTTCTTGTTGTGATTGGGGTTTGATGTGACGTTTGGAAAAGGACGGGGCGACGTTAAGCACTTTTTCTGTTGATTATTGATACAGCATTTTCTCAATGTTGTCAAATTGGGCCGACGTTGGTCTTATTTACCAAGTTACCATTTTCCGACTATTACGCATTTTTATGTCACAGCATACACATTTATATCCATAAAACATAAAACTATAGCCCAAATGACAACGTTGTTGCGACGTAATTTTACGGGTCTTACCCAGTGGGTATATTTCTCTGATGGTATAGATTTTCATTGAGTTTCATGGGCTGCTCATTATCAGGAAATGAGTGCCCATTGTGTCTTTAGCCTTACGAGTTCTGTTGAAATAGTATAAGCTGTAATTATAGTGATATGTTATAATAGCTAATGAGGCTTTTTATGTCTAATCAAAAGGGTAGTTATTGCTATCATATTATAATTGAATCAATGTTATAATGGATAATAAAACTATATTTGATGTTACAAAGAATCAATATATCCGTGATTCTTTTCGTTTAATGATTTTATGATTTAATATGATCCGAAACGTTAACGATAATACAGCAACTATAATGTACTATCTTAGCTTCGTAAATTACATGCGAATATTCGAAAATATCAAATCTTAAATATTGATATTAAGGTAAATAAATATACACTTGGTAAGATGCAAACTTTTCCCTCTCAACGTCATATGCATGTATATTCTAAAACACACCCGTAAAATAATCTAAAACAGTATTTTTTGTTTAATTTATTATAATTTTAAAAAAATAAGAAACATAAACATTACCTTATCCTTAATACATAAACACACTTCCCTTTCTCTCTTTTCTTCTAAAAATAGGTATGGTTCCAAAACCGACGAGCAAAATGGCGCAAGACCGAGAAAACGTGGGGCAAAAGCAGCAAAATTATATTGCAAATAAACAAATCATTATAATCATCACTTAATTCTTTATTAAATCATACATTTTTACTCTTTTATTTTTTAGGTCTGGTTCCAAAACCGCCGTGCCAAATGGCGTAAGACGGAGAAGACATGGGGCAAAAGCAGCATTATGGCGGAATATGGTTTATATGGCGCCATGGTGCGACACTCACTCCCTCTACCGGAGACTATTGTCAAATCAGCGGAGGATGGGGATGCTGACAAGTCGTGTGCGCCATGGTTACTAGGTACGTTGGACGTGATGTGAAATTATTTATGATCCTTTATTTGTTTCATAATGTATTGACCAGATATAAACAAAAAACTGTTTTGAAAGAATATGTTTGCTTGTAAAATTATCGTTTTTGTAACGACATCGCGTTTACCTTGCATATTTTTTTTCATTATATTTACATTTATCTTTATGTTATAACTCGTTTAAGTATAAAATATTTGCCGTTTTAGTAAAAAAAAATCAAACTGATTGATAAATATATCTACGCACGAACTCCAAAAAATCATAGTTCGCCGTATGTGTTTAGAATCGTTTAATCAATTACATAAAAATGACTTTTGTTTCACAGGAATGCACCAGAAATCCCAGGAAGCCTCTGCCACCTTGAACGAATCCGACGATCCCACCAAGAGCGCCCCTAGCGACGATCACTCTCCCTCCAAAAATAAAGACGATCTGAAATCCGAAAGCATTGCGGCTTTGCGGGCAAAGGCCCAAGAACACAGTGTCAAAATGTCTCTCAGTGACTATCAGAGTTTGGCTCACAATACGCATGCGCATGCGCAGGACATTTGTGTTGATGGAGACCCGAAGTTGCCTCTGCATCAGAATAATAATCATTGCGGCGGCGCCCAAAATCTGGATTTAGGATATGGATATTTGAATCCCGTGAATTAATTATGTAAATTTTAGTGTGTTTTTTGTTTATGATAATCTCCACAAAGCGTTCAAAATTAACTGTAGGCCTATATATTTCTATTCGTTTGTTTTATGACAATCTCCACAAAGCGTTCAAATTACTTTGTTATTCTTTGGATGTGTTCATGCATAGATTGCTGCTATACATGTAGTTTGACTTATTTTTTACGGAAGGTGCATTGTCCCATATGACTCTTTTTTTTTTTAGAGTGTGACCATGAATTTGATTTCTAATACTGACATCGATTCTATTAAATAATTTTGAAAAAGAAGAGAAAAAAAAACAAATTAAGGAAGAAACACTTTCTCATCGAAATTTCATTTAAACTATTTGTATTACCCAAAATCAAGTTTAAATATAGAGTTCCATTAAAATAATGCTCGCAAGTGTGAATATGGTGAGAGGAAAAATTTCTAGACATTTGTCCACAAGCTCAAGATTTAAATATATATAGACTACATGGAAAATCTATATTATACAGTATTGATATGGAATGATGGGATTCATTATATTAAGGGTGAAAATCTACAGCATTGTTGTGATACATATTGTTTATTATAAGTTATAATGGTTGTTATGTACCAAATGTTCAACTTAACATATAAATAGAGGTTGATACAATTAAAACGTACACTTAAATGTATATTTAAATTGTTGTATACGTTTTCGTGCTTTTAATCAACATATAGACTATTATAGATTAAGCGAATTATAACCAACAATATATATAGTTTGTCGTTTATAACAAAATGTAAGGCCGATTCATATATTTTAGACATTGTTCGACTTTGATCTAAAAGTTTAAAATTTGATTTAACTCAAATGAATATAAAAACAAAACACTTCCAAAATAATTGAATTTATATCAAGAAAAATGTCAATTCTATTTTGTTGGATATACATTTTTTTCCAATTAGGTAATGAATGCACGTTATATTTATATTTTGTATATTTGGTAAAAAAAAAACTATCAGCGCTCTGGTTTATAAATAGCTTTTTGTCGGTTGAAAAGAAGAATTTGTGATTTTCGCTAGTAGGTAATATGATAATAGAATAATATAGTCTTATAATAATTTAAGGAATGTTCCACTTTAGATATATTTATATTCATTAAATTAAATTGGGTAGGCCTATATAGTGTCGCCAAATCTTGTCATTTAATTTCCCTGCAGTGTAACATTTCAATAATCATACTCACGCTCAAATGTTAGTTAATAATGCTTTTAAAAAAAAGTTTAATCAAATAAAATGAGTAGAATAAATAAAAGCGGAAAGTCCAAATATAATGCAAAGACTTTTAAACCAGTTACTGTTTTACTCTTTGAGTTTGCCTTTTCACATCTTAATATGAATTATGACAATCAACTTCAATGATTCTACAGAGCTCATACCATTGTGTTTAGTTGATTATTTAAAATAGAAATATGTTTGACTTGCCAATAATAGGGTTATATAACTACTTAAAATGCTTTGTATTCTGATGTATATTTGTTGTTGAAAACTGATGGATGAAATAAATATTTAAAAAAAAAAATTTGTCCTTATTTTTAGCCTTAAATTTCAAAGGCTTGATAACATATTCACGAATCGGTCTTCCTATCTTATTTTTTTATCTTTGCTTTTCAAACAAAGAGAACTTATCATTAAAAAAGTATTGAAATGTGTTCAGATTTCATTTTACTGTAACTATGTACTCATTCACACCACATTTTATTATTTATTATTCTTACCTAAACGAGTACGTGATTCGCCTTCATACTGTGCTGTTCTTGTCAGAGAAAGAATAATAGAAGATAGCATTCCAAAGTGGACGAAAACGATTTCGATTCATTTGATATAAAACAAATTGCTACTTTTTCTTTTTCTTTTGTTAGTATATAAAACAAACATCTCACCAGTAACTTCCAGCCAAATTATCTAGCTGGGTGAAAGTTTAGAAAAAAAACGTTGAAAAGGAAAACAAAACATCTTATTTGATTTGTCATTTGCTTTAACGTTAAAATTGATTAAATTTACTAAAACACATGAATTATTATATTATATAAATATTTAATGCTAAACTTGATTACTAAACCTGATAAAAGCTCTTTCCTAAATAACAGAAGATATATTTCATCATAGTAAAACCGACACAATAAATCTTTTGTTTTATTATAAATGTATTTCATAAGCAAATCTGTTCAAATATATGGATTAAAAAAAAGCAGAAAGGTTTGTTGAAGCATCTTTCCTCGTTGTCTATATTCGTAGTTATATCACGCAATATTCTCCCTTGTTTGATTAGGTGCTATACTAAATTATTCATAATATAGCATTACCGTGATCTTATACCAGACTGGTCACTCTATAAAGGTGGTTATGGCCATATGGCATCTGTTTATTTATTTGGACGACGAGATTTACTCTTTTCCTCAAAAAACGCTTACTATGTGTCACTAGTACAGACAAAGAATAGCAGCTCTATATAAAAACATATTTGTCACATTTACTAAATAAAACTTTCATATCTAAAAGATACGGATACATTATTTTGCGAAGCATAAATCCATTATTACTAAAATACGTAGAAATATGGATATTTGTTATTGTGTAATGAAATAATTGCTTCTGTGAAAAGGACTAGGTTTGAGTTTATTTTCTGAAACAACAGGAATTTTCAAGTGTCATGGGAAAAATAGGTAAAGCATCTTTTGATTCACGTTTAATTATAATTTAATTTCATATACTAGGCGCCTTTAATCAAATACTATAATTTGAATGTTCTTATTTATACCTACATTTTCAATTGTTTTAAAATTCCAAATAATTCAAACGGATTCATGTATTTGCCCCTCATGTACTGATATACTGTGTGAGGAACATCTCACGATTTTTTTCGCATAAAAAACCTTAACCTAATCTCAAACTTGCAAAAGGTTTGCTTCCTTGCAAAAGGAAAGTCGGGAAAATGTTTTGTAATTCATTCTAAATTCTCCAAAAAAGGTTATAAATTTATCACAAATATATCGTGTGCTTTCTTTCTAATATTTTCATTTTTATAAAACAATTTGTGTGAATTATAACGACAAAAATGCCGACATAATTTCAAACGTATTTCTCTAATTTAAAATATTGATTCGAAAAGCTGATAAAGTGATCAATATATTTAATTTATTTTCTTTATTAAAATATATTTTCTTTATTAAAATATATTTAATTTATTTGATTGTTTCTTATTTGAGCTATTCATTTATGTAATTATTTTGCGATATCAAAACCTTGGTAAATTCTGCAGTCGTTCGTACTCATGTAGGTTGTTTTTGCATTCAAAAGCTTCATTGAAAACACACATTTAGGTTATATCGTAATGATATATTTTTACTTAGTTTAAACTATAATACTTATCCAGGTGTTATAATCAACTTCAATTAAACATTTTCATATAGATTTTTCTTCGCGTTCGTTGGACCAAGTCACGTCATAGAATAATCTGTGTATAAGGAACAGGTATCAGTGGGGAGCAGCGAAAGGTCGATTGCACACTGATGTTCAGTGTTTTTTTCTGTGTTGCAACTTGAACTCATGTTAATTGCAATTATTAAATGCACATACATGTACATCTTTACGATAAATTCTTCTTAAACCATGTATACAGTTCTAAACATTATTTTCATATTGATTGATTTATCTATTTCTAGCAATGGCACCGGACTACATATCACTGCTTTCTCTCTGCATCCTCCTATGGGCTATCCCACCACCAATCAATGGCCAAGCCCTTATAACTCTGGGTCGCACGACTTACGTGGCTCGAGAAGGTGAACAGGTCGCGGTTCAAGTACATAAAACGGGAGTCGCAGCTACGGATGTCAATGTGGTCATTCAGGTAATAGGTTTTTTTTGTTTGTAAGTTAATCTTTACAAAGTGAGTATCCAATGATCCTATCAGTACCCACTGCCTTTGGACTGATATACACAGCTCGAGATGGTTCCTTGTCAGTCAGTCACCCGAAAGTCCAGATGTCCGAAGAAGAGCACCCAACGAGGTGTTCCTCAAAAAGGTGTTCCTTATCATAATTTATCTAGCTACAAATTTCTACCTATCTAGCTTCAAAACCTACCCACTAGCTACAAGAATTTCAGGAACACCTTGTTCAATAATTTGGTATTTTTTATCAATTCATTTGAAATTTGTGTTTAGTTCTCATTCAGAGACATATAGCTAGGCTTGCTAGATCGATATGTATTCAAAAATTGTTGGTTTATACAAGTATTTCGATTTTCATTTTTCATGAAAGGTGTTCCATGCCCAATTTTAGCTACCTAGATGAGCGCTATGACGTCAGCTAGTAAAAAAGATTGTTCAAATGATTGTTCAATTTTTTTTGTATTTATTGCCTAGATCTATTTCAATGTTTTAAATAATTTAAGGCTCATAATAACACTTTTTAGCAATTAGGTCGTGGGGTGCCCTTCTCCGAAGGCTCGAATGTCAGAAGGTCCGGATGTCCAGAATTTTTAAAATTCCAGATAACGCAATGCCATACAGTCTATTTTTATGGCTCATCATACAATTTTACGCAAATCGTTTTGCCAAACACCCTATACCCAAGGTTAATTTTATTGAATATCTTGTGATTTTCCCGCGCAATAAAATTTGCGATGATCTCAAATAATACAGCAATATGATCTATATCTTATACTCAATTCATTAAATTTGCAGATTGAGAATGCAATAAGCGGCGATTTTGTCGGTTCGTCCGCTGCGACCGTCTTCTCAGCAGGGTTAGAAAATGCTACAAATGACGTCATTTTCACAATAACTGATGATACGACACCTGAACCCGATGAAATCTACGACATCTCCCTCGAAGTGACAAATGGTCATGGGATCATCGGAAGTCCCAACACGGGGCAAATTACCATTATTGCCAATGATGAAGCGTTTGGAGTATTTCGTTTTGTTGCCGTAAGTATAAAAGGTTCCTGTAGACGTTGAAATCAAATAATATCGCTCTCTTTTATTTAAGGATAAACGATATATTTTGTTTAAAAAGACACACATGCTAATAATAGCATACGCATATATAGACATGGTTTAAATGCTTATATGAGCATTGTCACATATAAAATTATATAATGAATTGGCATTATTATTTTTAATAAAATGGTCTTACGATATTTGAATTGATTCTACATGTATATGATCGTCAATACTATACATGTAATATATGTATAGTATTTTATGTTTTATTAGAAATGTTTTACTGTGGAAAAAATCTTATTCTATGAATAGCTATTTTAAGAAAGTATTTTTCACTTGTAAAACGTTTAACTGACACACGATTCGTAATTTATATAATCCCACGTGAATGCAGGACAACCAAGTAGAAGTAGAGGAGCTTACATCAGGAGATAATATCTTCCAATTTACTTTGCAAAGAGACGGAGGTTTGAATGATCAGATTACTGTTCACTTCCAGGTAAGAACAATATCATATCTTATTTGTTCTATCTGGCCATCTACAAAGGTAGTCTGGTATTCTATGATAGACATGTTTTTGTGCTTATCAAAATCACCCGCTAAATAATTAAATACAAGGCATGTGTAGATCGATGATATGCATTTCGTTTAGAAAACACTTTTTTTAAATATACAGTTGTGATGCTTTGAAAATTGTTCAATGGTTGACCGAGTGCAATAAGCAGTGTGTTCCTCAAGTAAACCTTAAGGTTTGCTCAAAAAACATTTAGTGTGCAATTGACACAGCTGTAAATGTTGTAAATGCCTGAGTATTTCTTAAAGCTTCTGTTGTCATTATTATAATTATGTGATATAATTTCGTCAAACACTGTTATAGAATAGTCAAAAAAGTTTTTTTTTCAGATTATTAAATTTTGGTTAAACTCCAAACATAAATAAGGTTATATAATGGGATTTCATGTCAAAAGAGTATGCAATGAAAACGACATAAAACTGCTTTAAATTGTGTTTACTTAAAAAAAAACACAATTTTCGGTCATGTTTGAAGAAAACCAATCGAAAACCGACTATGACATCCCTAGAAGAATCACCAACACACATACTTATGTCTAAAACAACCACTGTCAATATAATTACTCAATGAGAGCAAGAAGCGATTTGGAGAGTAAACAAAATAGTGAGAACGTTTCAAAAGAAATACTACTAACTGCACTCGGCCATGTCTCTTCTCGAGTTTTTATAGGCGTAATAAGAGGATATGTTGTATATTTCTGTCGAAATGGTTTCTCGCAGACATCTTTGACTTTTTGACAGGAACGCTTCATCTTGATGTCGGTATTTAAATGTTTTAGAGTAAAATACTCAAATTGCATAGCATTATCCTGGTTTATGGTCAAATAATCTCAACACTTGAGCAGTTGATCTTATCAGATCTGCTGCTTTTATATATATCCTAGCACTTTGTTTGAATCAGGGTCAATAAGTTGAATGTCAGAGAAGACACTCAAATTCAGACTTTTTGCGAAACAATAATTTCCATGGTCTTGTTTTAATGTTTTTTACCATCTCATAATGGCATAACTTCCAAAGTCTGACAGTTAATCATTTTCTTTACCTTTGTTAATTGTATCCTTTCACTTATGTGATGTTGATATACTGCAATTGCGAAGATTTAACGCTTTGGTTTAAGTCATATATCACAAATTTGATACAACTTTATCATAAAGATACTTAACTCTGCTGTATACTAATGATTGCCTTGTCTTGGTTTTACACCTTTTTTTATGTTCACAGTTGTTTTATTAATACAAATATCTTGGTTGTAGAGTCACTTTAATGTAGCTCCTGTAATCTGACACATTATCCAATTGACTATTTGTTGACAACCCCATTACACCGAGAAATGCACCCTAAAATGTGTTGCGTCAAAAACATTACATTTGACAGTGGTCGCTCGCAAGCAAAATAAAATAGTTCAAATGAAACAACAAGAATATTTCGCACTTTATTTTCTGTAAAAAGTGCATTGTATGGTGTTTTTAACTAATATTTATGCTATTTTATTTAACATACCAGAAAATTACACTTCCTCATGCCTTAAGATATCCATATTTGGCCTGAGATCACTATTGATTTACTTATATAGTTCTGTATAGCATATTTCGTCACTCCACTTTTCACAACAAATTCCGACAAATAAATCATATATCGCTGCAAAGAACCATCCTAGACTGTTAAAAATATGAAAGTCAAAATATAGGTTGACCATCTCGTTTTCGAGAAAAAACGGGATTTGTAACGATACTCTCCGATTTTGCTGATTTTGTGACCTGACTATTTGCTGGCACCAAAATAGACACATATTTTCCTACGCCTTTTTTGAAAACTAAAATATACATGTTATAATCAAATGGTCATTTTCTAAATAACCTTTGTATACTCTAACCGTATGCAAAGAATCAGCCAAAATAATGCATGATTGACAGAAATATAGCACATTTATAATTCGGTTTTCGAATCAACTTCCGGGTCATGGTCAACCAGCGTGATAAGTTTCAAAACAAAATAATAAGTGTCTAATTCCATTTCAAGCCATGAATCAATAATTTTGAAATGTCTATGTCCGTATCTATTATTTTGTCGCAGATGAAATCTCGTTAGAATAGGTCTTTAATAATCAATGGATTGTATAGCCATTTTGCAAGTAAATCACAACACATTTTTATGTCTTACTCAATTCAATATGTGTTGATGCACATTTTTCAGCGTTTGAAAACAAAAATGGGTTGAGTGCACCTGGATAAAGTTCTTTTTGCAACAGGGCATATGACGATCTGTTGATCCCAATAATTCATATAAGTTAGCAAAATAGATAGATATTAAGCACATATATAAACGTATACATGGTATATTTAATGGATATTTTATAGATATGAAATTTTGTTATAAATTTGATACAATATTTTTTATCGATCAAAAGCATCACAAAATGATATACATCATTTCTGACTTATTCGTCCTAGCTAATAATTTGTAAGAACTTACGCTTTTTATTGTTATAAAAATGTTCTATTTGTTAGTCTCTTTTTAACTACCTGGACAGCTAGTAAAATATGAACATATAGTTTATCCGAGAAGGAAGTAATTTAATGATATTTTATTATTCACGGGTTTAGAATGTTTCTAAATGTTTCGAATCACCAGTATGCTTTCTTTCGTTTAGTGCCCTTTGCAGAGAGGTAGGTCTAAAATTGTTTTCGGGATCACACCTCAGTTGGTTTGATTTTGATTATTTACACAATGTTCATTGTAGTTGATCTAAAGTGTTAATCATGTACTTCAAATATAATTTACCGCATGAAACTTTTCTGCTTATAACTCTCTTGTTGAACTTGAAATAATGTTTCAATTCAATTTTATTTATTTCCAAAAATCCTTATTATAAGGACACATTGGTATACATATAACAAAATTGTCAATAACATAAAATCTTAAATACAATACATTGGAACAGATTATGAGTTCTAATTAATAATACATTCAACTTACTATTTTTAACTGTGTATAAAGAAACATGGTATATATACATAAGATTAAAATTATCATTTAAATATGGACATTATAATTCACATAAATTTGCTTATTTTGCTTGAAACTGACAACTTGACAAGTGACAACCAGCGCCAATATTATCAGTTTCGGGATTTGATGAAAAAAATATGGGAATATTTTGATATATGTCAGGATTTATGATATAAAAATGTAAAGTCATTTCATTGTAGCGCTACATTTGCTACAATTTTAAAATCTCAGATAACGAATTATGTTTCTAAGTCTGAACTTAAATTTAGATTAAGATAATTCACATTTAAATATTTTTTAAGTGAAAAAAAAACTTAAAATAATGTAAATATATAATTTCTAAAATATGAGGTCGCTACTCGCTACACACGACAAACTTAAAAAAAAAAACAATTTGATGTCGCTACACTCGCTACATGCTTCAAATATATCAATTTCCTTTAATAAAAAAACTTAGTCAAATGTATAATTTCTAAATCCGTGGTCGCTACACGCTACACACTACTAACTTTTTACAATATTAAAATTTCTTGTCGCCACACTCGCTACATGCTACAAATTTAGTAATTTTCTTCAATAAAAATAAAATGTTTTTTTTTTCCAAATATGTGGTCGCTACACGCTACACACTACGAACTTATCACAATATTAAATTTTCTATCGCTACACTCGCTACATGCTACAAATATATCAATTTCCTTTAATAAAAAAAAACTTGGTTAAATGTATAACTTCTAAAATCTGTGGTCACTACACGCTACACACTACGAACTTATTACAATATTAACATTTCTTGTCGCTACACTCGCTACACGCTACAAATATATTAATCTATTTGAATAAAAAACTAAGTCAATGTAAAATTTCTCAAATATGTGGTCGCTACACGCTACGCGCTACGAACTTTTAAAGAGATGATAATTTCCTGTCGCTACACTCGCTACCCGCTACACAACTAATTTTCTTGTAGCATGTAGCGAGTGTAGTGACATGAAAATTGTCGATAGTTCGTAGTGTGTAGCGTGTAGCGACTCCAGATTTGTAATATTTTTGTTTGACAATCGTTATTTTTCTTTTAATTAATTTTATATATTTTCACTTTTAAAGATAATTTCGGCGTAGTGACTGTAGCGCTACAAATGATGGTCTAGGTATTTTGATATCATAAATCTTGACACAAATGAATATTTTAGATAAATTTTCATAACTCAAAACAACATAATACAATATAAAACTAATAAGAAGAAGTTATATTTATGGTTGGTGCATGAAATGAGCTATACAGTATTTCATGACAACACTTAGGTATGTAAAAGATAAACCGCTATTTGAGCGATAATGGGTGCTCTTGAAGTCATCGGCATTGGCGCTTGCATTTGATTTTGACTTGTAGTTACAAGGTCCCGGGCTTCAGGGCGGCCCAGGCCTCAGGGTGGCCCGGTCTTCAATTATGGCATATACTAAATTGTTTGCATGAACTGGTTAATGTCTCAATTAGCTGTATACTGTTTCCATTCAATATAGTTTCCAAAAATGGAGCATAAAAAGTTATTCTTACCTAGTGTTCTTTACGATGACTTGTGTGACAGCTGTGACAGATGTCATGACTTTTCTTGTTCTTTATCTGACAAATTTAGTAAACACGCATGTTTCCGGTTGCATTTGTTATGACAAATTTGACTGAGGAAAATTGGTAAGTAACGGAAGAACCAAATTAACCTTCACCTTCGCCTTCGCCATTTTGCTTTCGACTTTTGATAATTCAAAATAGCGTTTATATATGATCTTTGAGCAATACAATTGATTAGAAATAGGGTAGTTCCGAAAAAGAAGTTATTACTATGAAGATTCTGGGCATTTATCTGAATTTATTTGAAAACATTTTATTCTTAGTTTTATCGTGACCTACATAATCTTGATTAGTATAATTGATTTTCAATCTCATATGAAATTATTAGGCCCCAACCCCAAAGGTTGGGGGCCTATAGATTCGGGGTGTCCGTCCGTCCGTCCGTCCGTCCGTCTGTCCGTCCGTCCGTCCGTCTGTCATCGATTCTTTTCCAGGCTGTATCTTTGTAACGAATGGTCGTAGAGACCTGGGAATAGGCTCATATGAAAGGTCTTGGCCTGTAGATGTGCCTTTTGAAAGTTTTGGCCAGATTCGGCCACCGGAAATGGCCGAATTTGGCCAAAATGTCCAAAATAGCGGTTTTTCGGAACTTGAGCTTTTCCAGGCAGTTTCTTTGCAACGGATGGTCGTAGAGACCTGGGAATAGGCTCATATGAAAGGTCTTGGCCTGTAGATGTGCCTTTTGAAAGTTTTGGCCAGATTCGGCC
>LQRL01177538.1:0-14303 GCA_001703475.1 Hydroides elegans
ATGGTCATTTGCAGATGCTTTACAGTTAGACAGATACTTGTAAGTAAGAAATTATGTAACGTAAATGCATGTGTATTTGCTGTTAATGTTATTCATTGTTCAACATTTTGCATGAAATACTCATTTCTTTAACTGTCACGGAACTGTATAGTTTTATATTAATTATATTTGCTTGTGCGACCACGAATCAGTATGAACAATTTTTATTACTGCTATACCATACTATGATTATGTTTTGTTTGTAATGAAAATCACTCTTTAAGTTTGGGTTTATTAAAAATATGTGAAGGCTATATATATACATATAAATATACCATTTTGTAACCAATGGAAATAGTTATAATGAACTATAACGACTGTTTGAAATAAAAACTACAAAAACAAAAAAAAAGGTTAGATGTAGGCCCTACGTTGCTCTACCTACGTAGGCAATGCAACATCGGGCCTACATAGGGCCTACGTTAGCTAACCTATCAAGCTATATGCCTTAAAAGTTATAAACATTGCCACGAAATTATGTTTTGTATATGTATATAATATCTTATCATATATTACCAAGAAATATGTTTTTGATGTTTTCAGAATTTTCGTAGGTTGTGCGATCATTCGCCTACGGTGAGCTCATGTAAACCAATAGATATAAGAAAATAAACAAGTGCATGACACACACATTATTATGTGCGCATGCGCAAGATCCACTTCCCGATTCAACAAATTTGAATTAAACATGAACGTTTTCGGTGTTTTAAGTTGAATATTTCACCATTGTCAAAATGGATGCAAATATAAGGTAAAGTAAAACCTTAGTGTATTCCTAAAACTCCAAATATTAAATATATGAGTGACGGTCCTAAATGAGGTTATGGGTGAACATATGATTTATATATACAACTTTAAACAGGGGATATTTCAGTAATTCCTCAACAAAGTAATTTTTCATTTTGCCTATATAAAAACCACATATTTAAGCCGTGCATGAGTAGTTATCTAAAAGTACGAAAAAAAGTGCGGCAAAATAGTTTTATATTGACATTTGATTAACTTGCTAACGACTGTGTGCGAACTACAAAGTATCTGCGTTTTTATACTTTAAGCACTTGCCATTCTACAAACACAAACAAGGATGCTAATCTTATGCGTATCAAATTTCATAACATGTGCTGCTGTAACACAAGCGCTCGGTACGTTAGTAGCAGCTAGATGTCCGCTTTTTAGCTTGATATATTCAGTGTGTTGCAATGTGATAATTGCTCTGCGTAGTGTCTTAGATGTTAAACCTACATATGTCCCATGTACATCTAACCTCCTATTTTGCATATCGCGTGGGGTTTATAATAAAATAGTTCGGTTATCCCTAAATGAATTTATATTTCTTTAGCAGATGGAATGATCTTACATCCGAGTCGTGCCTTTACGAACGACAGACCAGGATGGTGGTCAATTAAAACGATCCAGAGAGAAGAGGACCACCGGAGCAATAATGATGCCACCAACCAAGAATATAGAATAAGACTGTTTTGTATACGTGTTAAAACTACAAGCTGTGTGGATAAGGAGTAGTGAAAGAAATGAGATTATTTTCAAAGTGTTATCTTTTATGAATTGAAATTTACGTTGCATATATAGGCTTAATGTAGGGTATATGAAATAACGAACGTAGGCCCTACGTAGGCTAAGCATAGGTATGTAGGCTAACAGGAAATTACCATACATAGGCCCTATGTAGGGCCGACATATAGGGCCTACCGTAGGCCCTATGAGCAAAATGACGTAGGCCCTACGTAGACACCTTACGTTGGGCCTACGTGGACCGTAGGCAAAATATACGTAGGCCCTACGTAGGCCCTCCGTATGTTTGCTAACTGGGGTAAATTTACAGATATACTGGATCGGCTTGGTCTGTAATATTTTATTATTCACTGCTCCTTAAGCTACAACAAAACGGAAATTATAAAGTTTATCCCTATAAAAGGTCAAACTAATCCTAATTTAACTATCTGGTTATAGAACGCCTCAACAAAAATGCCGTGTTCGGTTATAAAAAGACAATTTACTGATCAATCCTTCGCGGATGCACCGGTGGATATCAAAACTTCTTTACCGGTAGTAAGAATAAATCATTGAAACGTTTTGTATTTGTCTTATATCGATCCTGCATATATTCTGAGCTACACAACTATTTAAATACTCGTACTCTAAGTTTTGACAATCAGGGCTCAGAGTTACAGGGGCGGATCCAGAGATCGTTTAACAGGGGCGTTTTAATTATCATGCGGGGACGACCATAGTTTTGATATCATATATTAAAACGAATCGGGGCCACGAGTCGCATTTACTTGTACGTAGCATGGTCATTCTTCAGGTTCAGTCAGTCAGTGCAAACAGTGAAACACTCTCACGCATGGGCGATAATATAAGATTCTTTGATTTTATCCATGTCTGCATTGATTCAGTCTTACCCTCTACCGGCTATTTTATTTCCTGGATTGTAGTCTTCTGCATATCGAGATCGTTTCTTAGATCCTTGCGTCTGTCGTCCTTTTCTTTTACGATTAAATTTTCTTCCGCCTCGAGCCATGATGTCGTCTGTATATTTATCCCGAAGATACAATTTTTAAAAACCATTCTGAGCTTATATAATGAAAGTTAAAAGAAAGTTTAATCAGGGGTAAACCGTTCCCAACGACCTGTTCTGCCAAATATATGTTCTTATTCCCCCTCCCACCCAACTAGCGAGCAAAATTAACAGATCTTGTGAACAGGTATGACTTTTTGGTAGCTAATTCGGAACCAAAAAAAGTTTTGTTACTTATTTAAACAAATTTGAGTTTTATCTGTAGCAATAAGCCAATAAGTGGCATAATTATTGGGTTTGTATTTTATGATAAGCTAGTTGACAATTATAACTTTATAACAGGTAAGCTAGCTCAGCAAACGAACATGGCTTCGTCCGTTTGAAGAAAGATAAAAATAATTAATCCCTGGTTTTAATAAAATAAACTGATTGCACATTGTATTTTTCACTTATGGTAAAATTTATATATACATATAAATGTGTCTGATAGAAAAGTCATAAACATTTTGAAAGCTAGATATCAATCAACTCATTAGAAAAAGCATAATCATAATTTCATTATGGGTATCGGATCGGGTAGAGTATTTGCTAAAGGTGTTGGAGTAGCACATTATCTGAGCCCATCCAGGACCGCTATTCTCCGCTCATCCTTAAACTTATCCTTAAAATGAGTAAGTTTCATCCTCGAACCTCACCCTTCAGTTTAAACCCTATTGTCCGCTATTCTCATCCTTAAGTTTCATCCTTATCCTCAAACTTAAGTTTAAAATCCTACTATTTTGAAAACGGTTACTACGATTGAATTTTATGAATGAAATAAGTAGTTCATAGGTGTCCAGAAAATTCAATCTAGCATTTGGAAATATATTTTTTTTCATAAATAGATTTTTTATTACGCAAACAATGGAAAAAAAGTCATATTTCAAATAAACTTCATTATAAGAGTATTTACATCGATAAAAATGAAAAGGGTAGTATTTAATGATTTTTTAGAAAATAACATTGACCTTGTCTGAAATTGCAGCAAATTGATTTTTCAGTATTATTTTGTAAACAAGACATCTTGGTTCTCAAAACATTCCTAAATGATGTTTATATTATGTTTCAATCGTTGCAAATAGATTTTTGTTTGTTTAAACTCATTTTTATTATATTAAGTTACTTCTTGAGGACCTCTAGAGCTACCTTAAAATTTCTCAAGGTCACCCTTAAAATTTGAGGATAAAAATAAGGATGAGGGTAGCGGAGAATAACGTCATCCTTAAAAGTTGCTCTCAACCTTAAATTTGAGGATAAGTTTGAGGATAAGGGTAGCGGAGAATAGGGGTCCAGGTATGATCCAAACAACAAAGGAACATTAAGCCTGAGCAATAACATTTATCCTATAAGTTTTAAAATATCGCTTACATTTTCATAAAAAGTAAACAATATTTATTAATATAACTTAATAATGCTGAAAGAGGTAAAAAAATCTTGTAGCCTGTCAGATCACCACTTTTAGAAATCTGGTGGTCCGGCGGAAAATCCGGTAGCTTAGGAAAACCGGACCACAGTTAATTTCCACCCATGGGTTTTGTAATCCATAATATCGAATTTATTTCTAAATCAAGCCATGGTATAGGGTAGTTGCATTTATTTTTTAATATTATATCTGCTCTGATTGCCCTAGCTTGCAACTTGTAAGAATAGTTGACTTAGGATAATTGTTACATTATATTGTCAGTTAGCTAAATATGAAGAGATAATTAGGCCTTATAGTAAGTGATATCAGAATATTGTTTGGAGTTTGTATAATGCGTTTCGGAATATTTCTTAATGTTTTAGACTTACATACAATTTTGGTTCGTCGGGTGCCCTTGTTTAAAACGATATTTTAAGATATACGAGCAAACGAACCTTGTGCTCGTATGTTCTAACAATGAAACTATGCCTTTCTAGAGAGTCCGCAATAAAAAACTAATTTTTTGCAATACCCGATATTTGAAAATCATGGTCCATAGGTATAAACAATAAGTGAGATTCATATGTTTTAGCATAAATATCACTTATATTCAAATTTAGGAGTTGATAAAAAAATCTTTATGCATATGGAAAATAGCTTGGATATCGTTTTTTATTATATATTGTCAATTATAAATAGTTGTACATATTAAACATATAAAACATTGAACTTAGTATTCCAAATTGTTTCAAACATTGTGTTTAGTATTCCAAATTGTTTCAACGTTTTTTGAAGATTTGTTCTAAAAGGCTATTGATAAATTATTTATTGAACCCATAAGTATAAATGACATCGCAAATGGCATCTTAGTGCTCATATTATAGTTACCATGATATCATTAGAAACAACTTGTGAAATCAACAAAACCCTTTGAATATCCAAAACAAAAGTAACCAACGAGATGTTCCTCACAAAATGGGAATTCAAAGGTGATCGTCAGCGAATCCAAGATCGCACGGAAATTTTCATGAAATTCATTTAAGCTTGGAGATATAAAGAATAGATTAGGAAGAAAAGTCAGGTTGGATAAAGTATAGACTACACCTTTTCAGGACTCTTGCGAGACATTGATTTTCAGTAAAGATACACCCCTGCCTGTTTGCTAGATTAATATTTCAGAGAAATGTTGATGTGGTTTGTGTTTGTAAAGGTGTTCTAAGCGACTTTAGAGCTTCTTTACTTTTAAAATGTAACTTGCTGTGCCCTTTTCAGAGTAATATGTTTGATTGTCATTTAAAAAGAAACAAAACTGCATGAATATAGATATCTTAAATGAAACATCCTCAGGGTTGATTTACATGTGATAAAAACGATTGACTATAATAAATTTGATATGTGATTAGTATCTAAGTAGGGGCGCTCATTGTTGGGCGCTCATTGTTGATTGAACTCAAATAAAAACATTATTCCACACTCAACAATTTCGTCAGTTTTACAGAACGATTGCAACTCGGCGAAGAATGCTTGCCGAGATGACGTCACTTTTAAAATTCCTCAGTACCATATACGAACTTGACCTCCATGAATGGGCACGCTAACTCTTTAATTAGTTTCTTTTCGCTTAACTTCATCTCTCACTTCTTTGTGAAGATTGCTAATTATGTTTTTCTCAGACCGGTATAAACATATGTAAACAGGTGAATTATGTTGATTTTTTAAATGTTTATGTGCCATATTGTGTTTATTTGCTCGGTTAATTTGGGCATTTATCTATTTATACGAGAATTTATGTAGGTAAGCAAAATAATACAATTCTTCGGATACAAATAGGAATTACTGAAGTTCCAAATTTTATGATTTTCTAAATATTTTCTTAATTGACTTGCTATACTCGATTTCGACTTTGGTTGATGAAAGCCTCGAGCAAAATCTTTTGAAAGTGTTTGAAACATGGAGTGTTCTTGTTAACTAATAAACATATCGTACTCAAAATGTTCATTTTATTTAATTACGAAGCGTCTACAAAATACAAACGGTATAGAGAATACAAAAATAAAGAAAGTTATTTCAAGAGTACTTATTCCAACCTGAGTAAGCCATAAGCTATATGAAAATACTGTAAAAGCAACGAGCTAAACCAACTACTTACAATATAAGGTTTCAATAACCGGAATACAAATACTATAAGTTCTTCACGAACAATACAAATTGGACAAGGACTCAAAACTTAAGGTCAGTTGTTATAAACCCCTCTGCTTTTGCCAAAAATCTGTAATTTCACCTCATTGTAGATAATCCCTAAATTCTTTTGAAAAAAAACTCTGTACCCGGGGATAGTTACCGTTACAGTAACCTACTAAAAAAAACAATGTCCACAAAAGGTCAAGTCAAGTTTTTGTAAAAGCAACTGCGACCATTACTGTTCCCGGTAACAAAAGGCAAATTTCACAGCCTAAGTCTTGATCAGGCTCCTATTTGTTATAGAATTGATAACGAGTCTAGACCTAGGCTATGAAATCCGCCCAAAGTGTTTCAAAAATATGAAAGAATACACCAAAAGACAAAAGTCGATATCATTTAAGGCGAGGCATACGACGCCTTAGCTGGCGCATCAAGGCCAATCATCACAGGTTTCTGGGCCATCTCGATGGCACGGATACCAACATAGGCGAGCAATCCCTCGGAGTCGAGACCGAGGCCTTCGCTGGATGTCAGGCGCTTGTAAGTGGCGGCCTCAGCTGAGTACTGGTTGAAAATGGCTTCGGCATCAGCTTGGGCACTGCAAATGGAATGGCAAGGTAAATGTATGAATGTATTTTGTGTTTGTTTAGGGGGGGGGGTAGCTTGATAACGACGGGAAAACATGTTATTGGCTTAACGAATATATAAAACGAGTCTGGAGTCTGAATTGCGTTTTAACGTGTTTTTTTTTTATATATTTCAAATGATCAATAAGTTTGGAAAACAAATTGCTAATTTAGCTAAGGGTTATATCTGAACGTGTCATAATATCTGAAATTCTCAATTGCTAATACCCATCTATGAGATACCAATGTATCAGATATGGTGTCACGTAACAAATTTAAATTTCCCGTATAAAAACCTTCAAGAACGAAGGAAATATCTAAATACGTCGGTCGTGTAGAGAATATTATTTTGTTCAATTAAACTCAATTTTGCATGTGACATGGGTCCTATCGCATTAACATTTCGTTCTCCTTGATCGACCAACCCCTGTCTTAAAATACATACGCAGTGTTGAGAATCCTGGCTCTGGAGTTGGCCTCATTGATGATGATCTCGGCCTGCGTCTCGGCTTCTTTCAGTTTCGTGTCCGCCTCGGTCAGGGCTTGGGGCCGCTCGTTGCGCGCCACCTGTAGGGTTTAATATAAAGTATATATAATGTATTCATATTATAATATTGTAAAAGCGATGGAATCATGCGAAAACTAAAATAAGCATAGCTTTTTAAAAAAAAAGTTTTATAACAATGCCTAAACTTATGATTTATTGGCATGCGGCCTTTTGCAGGAAGGTAGGAGGCGTTCAAAATATCCCTTATAGCCTGGTTTATTCAATGTCTCCATAAAAGGTGAGGGTCAGAAAATACCAAAATTTATACATCAATTCTAAAAGACACGTCATATTTTGTTTAATTCATAACAAAGTAATTTTAAATTCTTTTTAAGAACATAGAGAACGTTTACATGTGAATTTACATGAATTATCTCGGTCATTCGCACATTCTATTGTTGGTAAAATAATGTCATGCAGGTTTTATTGTATAACGTTTTTCATTGATTCCCTTTAGTAACTTACTCCTATCAAAGTGGAAAAATACATTGGGTCATCCTTAATTGTGTAGGAAAGCGTCAAAAGGTATAATTAACTATTGTACTACAGTATATGAGTAATGACCACAATAAAAGCACTTGTTAAAGCATTTAACAAATAGTATAGACTCTGCCCTACACCAAAGAATGCAAAACAAAACACATAGAAGCATTTATTGAAAAGCGGGTCACAAAATGAATGATTTCCAACTTAACCTCTGTGATTGAGCAAGTTAAAATGCTCATAAAATTATGAAATTTCGTCACAATATAGGTGTGTAGCTTAGTTATACTAGGAATAGATATGAAACATATTGTTCAACAATTTAATATCAATAACTCATACAACATTTTGCAACTCTGCTTTGGTTCATTATTGAAAAGTGGGCCACTCCGGTTTTTGCATAGTAAATAGGTCATTATCTAATTGATACACTTTTTAAAGCAATGAAAATAGTATGGTAAAAAAAATGAACATATAACCCTACTTTTACTTGCTTATTTGTCATTTCATTTACCGTGCTTTACATTTTGAATCAATATCCTAAAATTGCTAAACAGGTGATACACATAAAATTGATTTTGGTGTAATATAATTCATAGATTTCACTGTATACGATAAAACCTATATGCATGTATATTTATTAATGACGTTTAAGAATCACAATGATACATATGGTTTACAGACTCACATAAAAACGTCGCCATAGGACTGTCGGCCTGTTTACGAAAAGCAGACACTATGATCAGATAAATTATACTTCATAAATCATTAATTGATATAATTGGATTACTTTTAAGCATTTTATGAAAGATTACTGTTACAGGAAATCAACCTTTGATGATTCTGTCTTCATTTATCGTTCAAAATAGTAACAGCTACAATCCATGACATCTTTTTGGCATAAATCCATTTCTCAATAGTGTGACACAATTATCATTCAATCTGTTGAATTCAGATTTTGGACATGAATTCCTCTGAATAATTGACATTACTTATAAGTATAAATAAACTCTTGAATTGATATCGAATTAACTCAAGAGAGTTTATAACGGAATCAAATATAATCCAATTCCTGATCGCACAAAAACAAAACTAACTGGCTGCGGATATCATCGGCTCAAGTTAAGATACCCTCGGCCAATAATTTTGGAAATTAATTTTTCATAATTTTTTTTTTTTTTTTGAGAAGTGGCAAGGAGGTCGGCTCGATTTAATTTGCATCAGGGACAATGCATTTGTTAAGCTATGAATTGTTGATTCAAATAACACTTGAGCAATAAATGTATTAATTTCAATACATAAATAGAGTGTAATAGTTAGATAATAAACTATTTACTATGTAAATACTGGAGTGGCCCACTTCTCAATAATTAAACAAAGCAGAGTTGCAAAATGTTGTGTGAGTTATTACTATCAAATAGTTGAACAATATATTTCATATCTAGTCCTAGTATAACTAAGATATACACCTATATTGTGACGAAATTTAATAATTTTATGAGCATTTTAACTTGCTCAATCACAGAGGTTAAGTTGGAAATCATTCATTTTGTGACCCGCTTTTTAATAAATGCCTCTACCTCAATGTCTTCACGAGCGGTTTCCTTTTGCTTCAGCGCGTCTTCGTACTGTCTTGGTCGTCCAATGTTATTGACCTAATAAGTATAAATAAATAGAAATATACAACAAATTTGAAATCAGTGCCCAATAAGTTAAAGATAATAACAATCAGCTTCAATTAAATAATTTGCATACGCGGCCATAAAGTATTTTCTGATTTATTACATGTGGAATTCCAGGCGCGGTCCAGAAAATATTGAACTGGAGGGGCAACGATGGTCTAAAATATCAGATGGAACGGGGAGGGGTGGGACGATGACTTAAGTTGCTCATACCTGAAGGTCAGTGACCTCGGTGCCGATGCCCTCGTACTTGGCGACGAGTCGCTGACGGAGATCCTCTTGGAACGCACCTCTCTCCGCCTGGAATTGCGACGTGTTGAACTGGCTGCACGAGTCGTGGATGGCCGAAGCACCTGCGAAAAAATAAGACATGAAACGATGAGATTATAGTTCTATGCTATGCCAGAATCAATTTTGAGCACAAATACCAATGAAGTACCGGCTCAACTAGCTACAGGAATCGTGGGTGGTCGAAGCACCTGCGAAAATTAAGATTATATTCGGTGAGTTTCAATTATTATTATTAGAGAAACGTATTGTCCAGAGAAATGTTGTATTTAATTGTGACCTTTGAGGTTTTTGCCTTCTTTAACAACCAAGATGTTCAATTTATATCAGGTTTTGTTTTGGAACGGTAGCTGATTCTACGTCTGCCGCGTCATTTTTCACCCTAGTCTACGCATATAGCGTCTGCAAGACCAGTATGGTAATATGTGAGGTAATTTTACATGATTAGTAGAGAGCAAATGCGTTAGGTCGTAGAATCTGTGCTTGTATGTTTTGCCATAACTGTAGCTATAAAACAATATTTTCTTAACTTCAGTATAGTCTGGAGATAAACATCTTAGTTGGAATATGTAACTTAAATGATAATATGATGAGTCGTATAACGAATATGGTCTAATGGTATTTTCGAAGATGTTTTAAACCCTTGTTTTCTTGTTACCGACACTCACCAACATATTCGAGGATATTCTTGAAGTTGTCATAATCTCTGAATTGCATGATGATCTCTTCCAATTCATTCGCCTTGATACGGTACTGGTAGCTGACACTCAGTCGAATCTCCACGCCATCTTTATTTAGGCACTGAATGATGATGGAGAGAAAAATAATAATATCAAAGAACATAATGTCGTTAATACAACGTCGTACTGAAAAGACCTCTGTAAAACGTTCATATATGTCCACATTATAACATGTCTTCCGATCTCATATTCGAAAGCGATGTACTGCCAGGCGTCGATTTATAATATGCCCCGCATCTTCTTCCATGCCCCCGCCCCCGGTATAAAATGTTCTTGATCCGGGTCTGGCTAAGGATAATCGTTGCCAAATTGGCTCACACTAGCCGTTTCATATAGAGGATGATTCCATTATACTCCTAACCATAAACATTTTACTTATGGGTCCGTTAATTATTTTTTTATATTATCAACATGCTTGCTTATCATTCTCAACAGTAACTATTATCAACTTACCTCCACTGATTCATACGACATTGTCCTGAAAACACTGGGGAAGATGATAAATCTGAAGCCTGGTGGCCCGACATGCAACCCTGAGTATTTTGGAGTTGAATCCAGGTCCTTTTGGAACGTGTTGTATTTTAGACCAACTAAAACAAAATTGATTCACAATTTATTGTTTTGTACAGATATAAGAGGTCACTTTAGAATTAAAATCAAACGGAAGCGAGTTACAATGTGTATTTTTTTCACATCACTGATCGGCCAAAACTGTCTTACACATATCATATATAATGTGGTCATCGGTTAGCGGAAGTTCATGAAACCTCGGCGAAATTGTAAGACAATATAATGTTCCCAGGTGAGCTACATGTTATCTGTCAATTTTTCGAAGCGGTTTAACTTTTAGAAAATACCGCTAGCCAATGACCGCAACATTACACTTTGCGTTACAATATGACACTTTTAAACATTGTTATTTTAATTTCACGTCGTTATTATATGTGCATACCTTCATCGGACTCGAGTTTCTTGAGCGACGAGGCGACCATTCCAATGATGAAGGCGACGAGCACAAGGGCGGCTACACCCACGGCGATGGCGATTTTCTGTGTCATGATGCGTTATTCTAAAACATAGAAATGTTTATTCCATGATACCAATTAATAGCAGTGTCAGCTAATCACTGATTGAATTCACTTATTGTCCTGCAATTAATGGAATAAGGCAGGCTTGTGTAACGTCAATAGAAGACCCACGGCGATGACGATTTTCTGCGTCATGGTGCGTTACCCTAAAACAAAATCATATATAGAAGAAGATGTTAACGTACGTAGTTGTTGAAATGAAATGAAGACCAAAACCCGCTAGTCATAAATGAAACTGTGACCATTTTAACAAGTACAAAGACGATTCGCTGCGACGAGACGAGTTATATCATAAATCGTACAAATATATACATGCAACTTATACATTAAAGCAAAAAGCAAGTGCGGATCTACATAAGGGAGGGTGCATCGGGCGCTCCCTGTTAGGTCCTTATTGATTATACCAAAATATCCATTGATGTCTCATATTAGTCTTTATTGGCACTCCTGGTTCAAGATTTTCGATATCCTTCCCTGAAAAGTGAGATAATAACGTTGGCGTGTGCATTTGCAGCCCATACCGGCGATTCATGAAGAGCACCCAATGAGTTGTTCCCCCCAAAAAAGGTGTTCCTTTTCAAAACTAATCTATCTACAAACTTTCAAAATTTACTATCTAGCTACAACAATTTATGGAACAGTTTTTTTTTCAATAATTATATAATCAACTAATCCATTCGAAAATTGTATTTCAATTTTATTAAGAAACATATAGCTAGGTATTCTAAATTGAAATATCGTAGGGATTATTTCAGGATTATATATTTGTAATATGTTTGTCCGTTCATATGATTTATAGATTGTTAGAGTAACGTGTTTACAGACCATCGTAATTGAGCGAAACAATAAAACTGTGTCATAAAGTAATGATAGAATGATAGATAATATGAAGTTTAATGCTATTATCGACTTATAAAAGTCGACAATTATGCCGATTCTTGAGAAACGTTAATTGTTAGTTATACAAATAAATTGCACTTTCCGGCCATCGTATTTTAAAATGCTTTTCTGGTTTGAAAAAAAAATGTTTATGTGGTAGAATAATTGATCGAAAAGTGACGCACTTTTAACCTGCCTTGCGGCTTTAATGTCAATTTTTTCCCATACCGGTTTTAATGCAGCATCGATTTATATCTCGTTAGAACACACTATTATAGCTGTTCAATATCACATAACTTAATTTTAATTCACATGACAGAGTAAAAGATTATTACGAAATAACACTTGGAAAAACGACCACGTGGCATGATCGAAAAGTGACGCACATACAATTATTTGATGATTAAAGCATCAAAGTTGTATAATTTGGCGAGCTATTTGTATTTTTAAAATAAATAATTCATTTAAAGATCAATTAAGTCATTATAAATAGGAGATAATAAGAAATAATGACATGATATGATAATCATGGGTTAAATGGTCAGCATTTTTTTTTAATAATATCTCTCTAAATTATACCAAACCATGCAATTTACACATAGAATTAGATCGTTATCGTTTTAAGGGTTTATTCTAATATAATAACACAATTTTATATGCTACTTAAT
Organism: Hydroides elegans; assembly: GCA_001703475.1. Classification (NCBI taxonomy): domain Eukaryota; kingdom Metazoa; phylum Annelida; class Polychaeta; order Sabellida; family Serpulidae; genus Hydroides; species Hydroides elegans. Next base: position 13,199 of record LQRL01177538.1, read on the forward strand.
TAAACATATTAACATTAAATACCGTTACTTTAATCCTCATAGTTCCTAGTATCTACACTCTAGAGTAATTGTATGGAAGATAGAACCTCATTAGTTGAACGAAGTTGTTATATTTGTGCTATAGCAAACGTATTGTAAAATAAAATAACGTATTTAATCTCTTAATCGGTCTATCTATATATTTACCCGTTTAAACCCTTAAGATTATCAGGGTGCGTCAATTTTCGATCATAACACATGTGTATTTTTTATGGTCTAAATTGACATATACTGAGTCTGTGATTTATGAATTTTACTGCAATTTTATGCATTTGAAATGTGAGCCTGGTGTGTTCTTTTGATATACTTATCGCTTGTGAATTAAAGTCATTGATTGAATAATTGCAAATTAAAGCCGCCAGGTAGGTCAAAAGTGCGTCACTTTTCGATCAATCATTCTATGTCTTGCTCAAAATCAATCATGTATTAAACATGTTGAAATAGATCCTTAATATTCCTAGATTCCTAATCTTATGATTTATAGAACATAAATGTAACGTGCTTATGGGCCATCGTAGTTCAATTAATTGACCAACAATATGTATTTTTATAAATGATAGTTAAAAATCATTTCAAATCTATTACATATTTCTAACAATCGGGAGTTACACCGATGTTTGACATATGGTGATTCTAAGCTATGAAAAATTACACTTCCCGGCCATCGTAATCACCTAAATGATAATCTGGGGTAATGAATGATTAGCCATTTTCTCAATTTGGTCTTAGAAGCCGTTTTAAGTGTTTATCTTAAGTGAATTCTGTTCAAATAAAATGTTTCGTTAATTATCATTGACGTTTTTCATGCTAAGATTGGCTTTTCGGCCATCGTAATTTTCATACCTTAATATTCAAAGTAAAAAATGGAAACATATTTTATTTTAAAGAGGACCTCAAGACCATTAAGAAAATGCATAGTTTCAAGATTCAACAAGCAATGCACACGGAATGGTGTTAGCCACCGGACTAAAATAAAAAGTCATTTCCTCTACCTCAGTTATTGAAAGACAGTGTTGTCTCCTATACGTGTAGTTTATATATTAAAGAATTCATTAAATGTCGATAT
>LQRL01177549.1:13654-24496 GCA_001703475.1 Hydroides elegans
TGACATTTCATATGAGCTTATTCCCAGGTCTCTATGACCATCCGTTACAAAGATATAGCCTGGAAAAGAATCGATGACGGACGGACAGACGGACAGACGGACAGACGGACGGACACCCCGAATCTATAGGCCCCCAACCTTTGGGGTTGGGGCCTAATTAAACGATGATTAGTTGGAAAGATCAATTTCGGCCGAAGTCTTCAATAAATCAAATCGTGTAACAGTGTTTCTTTCGTTATGCAGTCTTGTTTGTCCTTATTGATTAAATGAACATGTATGACATGTAAATAATTGATTATGTTTTTTTTTATGAAATATCTCATCTCGATTATCGCCCATAATATTTAAAGACATTAATATTAGTTTTGACCCACAAATTTTAGTTTATCTTTCTATCAAACAATGTCACATCGTCATATAATAGTGTATATGTAACAGTAAACTTTTAAATGTCAGATAATGTGTTATTTTAACTTTCGCCGAAAATACCTTTCAAAAGGAAACACCTTCTTGACCTCGTATATCCTGGATTCTAAACAAATATCTTTTTTATGAAATATCTCATCTCGATTATCGCCCATAATATTTAAAAACATTAATATTAGTGTTGACCCACAAATTTTAGTTTATCTTTCTATCAAACAATGTCACATCGTCATATAATAGTGTATATGTAACAGTAAACTTTGAAATGTCAGATAATGCGTTATTTTAACTTTCGCCGAAAATACCTTTCAAAAGGAAACACCTTCTTGACCTCGTATATCCTGGATTTTAAACAAAAAGGGCGACCTACCCTGGATCAGATCTCTATCCACCGCATTTTCAACTGTGTGATAACAAGAAAACTCTGTCCATGCATTAAAGAAGGCATAATCCATAAGCCATTTAACTATTATCTCTTCTGAATCAGCTGTTTCTGTCATTTTTAACAACAACTTTGAAACAACCGCTACTGCAAAACTACAACATTTGAAAAACACTCAGCTGATCCCCATCTGGGCACTTGAAAGCATACACTGGTCCCCATCCCTAATATCAAAGACATATAGGGACTGGTATCATGCACCATTTTGTTTTTGATTTGAAAGCCAGTTTATTGACATGCCATATAAGTCACGTGATTTGGGGTGTGTCTCTAACAGCCAATCAATTAGTTCATTACAAAAAAAAACATCCCATCAGCCACCGGGTGATACCATACACTATTAACGATAGTGGTTAGTGTAGGGGAACCATTCTATTGAAAGCAGTGTTAAAAAGTGTTGATTAATAGATGAGTTAGGGCTTGAATATTCCTCCCAAGTTGTGGTCATGCGACACAACATTTCAATTTTCTAATTATTCCCACTGACACTTGTTACAATTTAACCAAAGTCGAAATGTATTTTCATCATAATTAAAGAATTATAAAGTTCTAATAATACCGACATATAAGAAGTTATACAGTTGAGTATCAACGGATTTTTTAAATAGAATTTTAAATTCATACGATATATATCTACTAATCTATTTTTATTCATTCAATCCTTTGTTTCATCTTTCTATTTAAACGTCTTATATGGACATCTTCTCTACTCGGGCACAATAAATGACATTTTTTCTTGAGAATTTAAAGTTTTTTTTAATAATCTTGCAGGTACAAATATCCAAGAAAAGATATTACAGCCATTCATACGATATGTGAAAATTATGCTCATATTTGGTAGCTTTTCGATTACAGAATGCACTATTTATATAAATATTTGTGATTTAAACTTTCCTTACTAAGACAATCGGAGTAGATTGTAATTCGAATTTCAGATTATATATTACGTGGCGAGGTACGTCAAAGGATTGAAACTGTTCGAATGGGTTCAAACTGTTCAAACGTTCAAAGTTGAAATATGCATAAATGATATAATATTGATATCTTAGGTTTCATTCAGGGAGAGCTGTAACAAAGTTAAGATATTTCGACATTTATGTGATATGGCGTTCAACCCGTTAAAACGTTCAAAGTTACAGCTTCATAAATCAAAGAACTTTGACATTTAAAACTACAGGTAGCTTTTACAAGTGAATAAGAAGAGAAATCAGGTGTATATGAAGACATGTTCAAACTGTTTAAACGTTCAAACTTGTATTGAATAAAGAAATTAAAAAAAACTGAGATAATATTTTCCAAGAAGACAACAAATAAACCATATAAATGATTAAAAGTTATAAAATAATCAAAACATGCAAGAAATAAAATAATACTAAGATAAATTTATCCGCATTTTTAACAAAACATATGACGAAGTCGACAAAAAACGATTATAGGAAAACCCTAGCGTAAAATACGTAATAAATCGATTGATGCAGTAATTATTACGTTACGTGATTATTAAACAATTGCTGTTACCTTTAATAATCGGTTATTGACTGAATAGTCTAAAATATTTTAGGTGCTTCATGATGATGCTTGTCATCTACCAAAATATGGTCTAACCACCGACTTGGTAGATCGTTGTATATTACATTTGACTGAAATCGATTTTAGAGTGGATCAATATAATTTTAATAATCAAAGCGAAACAATTACTAGCCTTATCAAAGTAATCATTTGAATTTGGTGAGCACTTAATTAATGGAACTTTTTTTTCTTGGACAGCAACATTTTGATATATGGTTAAATATATTTCTCGTGTTCCCCTTTACTTTTTTCATAAATTTATTCGAAAAGTATTATTTTTATTGTGAATAAAACATTTCACGAGTCACTTTTAATATTATATAATTCGTTATTCTAAACTTTCAAATAAAATGTAAATATTTGAAACAATTTATTTCAAATCATTTATTGTATGTTTTTTTTGTAATATGTATATTCATTAGAGAGTTTGTGCAGGTATAAATGTCTTTGTGCTATATTCGAAAAGTATTATTTTTATTGTGAATAAAACATTTCACGAGTCACTTTTAATATAATATAATTCGTTATTCTAAACTTTCAAATAAAATGTAAATATTTGAAACAATTTATTTCAAATCATTTATTGTATGTTTTTTGTAATATGTATATTCATTAGAGATTTTGTGCAGGTATAAAAGTCTTTGTGCTAATAGCCTGTATTTCCCATGCATTTCCCAAATATATCCAATCACATTGCTTGTTACAAGTTTGTTTACGTCATTCTTACGTCATTTCGGTGGATTTCCCAAATCTGCACAACCTCTCTAATATCGCATTAAATATGTATTAAGTATTAAAAAGAAAGTAAATAATTTCAATTGATAAATAAACAAATCTTATTTATCTTACAGTAACCATCGCATTACTTTAAGTTATGATTTGATGATATAAATCGATTGTGATGCGATAAATTTGGTGACGCTGAAAAACGTTAAATTATCCACGTAGATTCTTATTTGGTTTTTATTACACGTATTTCAAATACATTGATTTTAATATTGATATTTATTTTTCGGAAAACTAGTCACATTATTTGAAATTATGAATTATTAAATAAAAATATATTAGGCCTAAACGACATCAATTGTTTTAACTTTGAACGTTTTGAACTCCATCGAATTCCCGGATCTCAACTTTCGAAATTGAAAGAATACTTGCGTGGCTTTGACATTGTTAGATTAACTAATTTTGAACGTTTGAGCAGTTAAAACCCATTCGAACATTTCAAATCCTTGAACATGAATGTACGTGGCTAGTTAGAGCAATATCTTTAGTTTTTATAGGAAATTTGTTTTATTTAGCCATTCAACTACAATCAAAATTAAATTTGATTCAAATTATTCAATCCTTCAACTTAAACCAATCTTTACCATGGAACCATTGTATTACCAAAGGTTTGTGCTGTTTTATATATTGAATTTATATAATTTTCATGTGATATTGTTAATAATAATAGTTTAGCTTATGTTTTCTCGAAGTATGATGTTGATGCTAATGAGAGCTAACACTAGCGTTTTCTATAATTGCAATTATTTTATTTGTTCATACGCACTTTTGTAGTTTCTTCCTTTTGTTTAAGTTATATGATATATTCATTTTAAGAATGGTCTTAATTTTCTTGTAATTCAGCATAAGTATGCATTGTACTGTATAGAATCTTTCCATATCCATTGCATAATATATTTATAAGCTTTGTTAAACTCAACAATTTTTAATTAATGATGAAGTTTATTTTTGGCAAACGACGCAATTGCACAAGTCCATATATTTCATTGTTTTTGTCAAATATTCTGAAAGGGTTTTATGTAAGGATGAATTTTTTCAAACTATTGTCATTGTAGAAACGAAACTTAGATAAAAATATTCAATTTAAACATTATTAATAAACTTTTAATCCAATCTAATCTCATTCCATAAACAAAAAACAATCTTGATAGAAGAGCAGCTTAAACTAGCAGGTATTATAATTTGAACATAAATTTAGTCCAAAGCCAATTAAATGTACAAAATGGAAAGCAAACTTGTTGACATACGTTTAGAAAATATTTACTCTTTCATATAAATGTATGAAAGTGCATATATTGAATGTAATATCGCCATTAATACATTTTTTGGCAATACTAATATGCCAATTTTGCTAACAACAGATCAGCTATTTAATCTGATCTGCTTAAAAACAATGATATCAAATGTGGTGAATGTCATCAAACTGTTATTACTATTACCTTAATAGTTTTTTATCACATGAATGAATATTATTCTTCAGCTTTGTCGGCTGATCAAATATGTAAAACAAAAACAAATAATAGAAGCATTAAGCTGAATTGAGGGGCTATAAATGATTTAGAAATGTTGCAATGTTTTGCAATGTTTATTTACACGATGTAGTTATAGTTCAATAACAAAAATACACTCTATAAGTCGCTTCAAAAGCTTAAAGTTTGGGTTTTAGATATTGCATCTTATATAAATTGAAGGCTGAAACGAATGAATGAATGTCAAATCATGCTTCGTGTTTAAGATAGATAATCAGCTTGATAGTATATGCATAGAGAAACGTCATATATTCCCACCCAATCATAAGATATGTCAGTTTACTACATACTTGGTCGTAAGTTTTAAACATATTTTATGTCTTTACTTGTATTTTACTAAAGATAATATAAGCAGTCATCGGAAAAGATATTGGATAAAAAATCTATGTGTACACCTGTTACTATGATTAGATACATATGTTACCTATTATAGTTGCAAGTATGATTTATTCATTATGGTATCAATGATATCAATTAATTTTTGATAACGTAACTTATTAGATGTATTTGCTTTTGCTTGTATGACTAATATGATTTTGAGTATCTCTACTGTTTTGCTTTTCCTATTCAAGGGCTTATAGGGGTTACAATCTGTATGCTAGTACATTAAAAAATCTATTTAAACATCATTACATCATTTAAGTGACTGAGAGAAAAGTTATAATCAACAAAGTCTTTAGAAAACAAGTGCTTTATTAAATCAATATAATACTAAAACAGGACGTGCAGTCAATCAATAAAGAAATAATAAAATTGTATTATAGCTTTTAAAGAAATTAAACTTTGTTTTTTTTTTTGCACTTTCTGTTTTGCGCCCTACCTTTAAGAATTTCTTTCAGACTACAATAATGTAAATCAAGGAAGTGGGTACAGAATCAAAAGTAGAACGAATGCTTATGATTTAATGCTTGTAGCAATTGTACATATTGAAAAACCCCCTTAACAGAACTTCCTTAATAGCCAAAATGGTTTGTTCCTTCTACAGCATAATTAAGCAAACATGAAAATTAAATCTTCTCCTTCCTGTTATATGATAGAACACAGAAGGATAAAAGATTTATTCTCTTTGCGACGTAATCTTGATATATTAACACGATTCACTAATACTTAAAGTCATTTTAAAACTGTATTACAAACTAATTTGAAACAAATTAAATTTGAATATATAGTAATTAATTAGGTTGAAACTTTATCATTTCATATATTTACGGCATATCCAGGCAAAATATCAAAGATAGCACAATGAAGTATATGATGCTAATATTAGTGTTTCGTGTCATTAGCAACAGTAAGTAACTTCATATTTTTACATAATCAACACTCACACAAACACCTAAAACATATACACAATTATGTTGAAATTCTCTTTTTAAACTCAGATATTAAATATTGAATTAATTTTGTTGATAATTTTGTTGAGACAAATTTACAAGAATATAGATTCAACCAATTCATACCCTATAAATGTTAAATACAAATCAAGATTATGAAAGGTCATGTCAATATCAAAACCGCGTTTTATAATTGTAACTTTTTAAGCACATGCATGCCGAAACCATGAAACGTGCCTGGTTGAAACACTACTCCATCCGGCGAACTACAGCCCCGAGGCTCGCCCGCTATTGAATTCATCTGAAACTCTTAATGTCACAGTGCGGATTGCATTATATGTTCTTGAAGACATTGTAAGTATATTTGCTATTCATTTAGATTTATTTCTGACAAAGAAGTAAACAATTAATATAAAAATTCCTCGCAAGAATATATCATGACATGAATTGCAAATAATTGTGTTTCAGGACGTGCAAACGGAACAAATGCGAATTAATACCTTAGTTACATTGGTAAGATATGATAGCTAGTTTTAATAGCTGTCTTAATATGTCAAATGACACTTTGCATATGCATTTAACTTCTTTTTTTTACAAAGCGTATAAAATTACTTATTAATAAATGGTGCTTTTTATATGACTTTAAGCTAAGTAGCAAGTATATTAGGTGATTCTAATTAAATAATTACCTTGATAGATGGATTATTATGAATCGTTATGATAACTAGTGTAAATGCGTCATATAATTAGTTATTATGTATAAAGCGCTGGTACGATCAAATACTACGATGGGACCCAAATGACTATGGTGGCGTAACCCGAATTACATTGAAAAGTGATAGACTCTGGGTACCACACTTAGTTCATCAAAACAGGTGATCAATCAAATAGTACTGCATTATACTGCGTTTGCTTTTTTTAAGCTTACCAAATCATATGCAATTGTTTATAGACCTATAATTACAAGATCATAAAAAAATATATTGCTTCATTTTCAGTATGTATATTGTCGTGCAATTTTAAATTGCAGCGTGGAAAACTATAATAGCCTGAAGGAGAGTGCCGATGATTTTCCAGTGCAAGTGAGAAACGACGGTAGTGTTTACTGGGCTTTTGATGGAAGGATATCGACTCTTTGCGAAATAAAGATTTTGAAATTTCCTTTTGACACACAAACTTGTGGAGTGACGTTAGGTATATGGGGGCACACAAAACACAGAGTGCGATTGACTCGTTCTAGTCCAGAACCTGTTGTCGTTTATCCATCTATCGAAAATAATCAGCTTTGGAAACTTGTTGGTAAGTACATAATTAGCACTTGACTTATATTTTCAAAATATTATTTTGTGATATCATTGTTTATCTTTTGATTGCGTTATTTTAGGTACGCCTACAAGTAGAGTGAATTATGTTGGATCATCTAAAAGCTATATTCATTTATTATATGACTTTACATGGGAGCGTCAACCACAGTATTTTGAACTTAACATTATTGTTCCTATAACACTTATTTTGGGTGTTGCCGGGTGGTTGTTTTGGCTACCTGTTGAAAGTGGAGAAAAGATTGGACTTTCTTTGGCAGTGCTCATCAGTTTTTCTGTTGTCCATAGTACGATATTGGGAATAGTCCCTCGTACGTCTGAGCAAACACCAGCTTTAAGTGAGTAATACATGTATGTCTCTTAACATATTTTCATACATTTTATTTAAAGAGAGTAACCGTAAGGTTGTATAAACTTCAATATGCAATGATCTAGCAGTTGTGTTGCTATATTTTTTTATCGTAAGTGATGTTGCATATATTCAATTAGTTTCTACATTAAATGTCACTCTATTGTTAAATGCATCACAACATACAACATACGTTCAACATACTACAACATATGTATGTGTTCCTTTTCTTTATTCAGTCATTTTTGTCTTGATAATCATGGTGATGACCTCGTTGTCAGCAATGTGCGCTTGTTTTATCGTTCATCTTGGAAAAGGTTATGAAGGTAGCAAAGTTCGCGCTTCTGTCAAATTGAGAGATTTCGCAACATTTCTCTCAAGAATATTTCGCATGACACCTGACCAACCAATGAATCGCACAGCGGATTTGCAGGACCCGGAACTTCGACATCATGAATGGCGTTTTGTTGCGGCAATGCTAGATCGATTTATGTTTTGCATATGGGCTTTAATATGTTCGATTTTCGTCTTTGTGTTTGCTATATGGGTGAATACTTAAGATTACAAACAACTGACTGTGAAATGGGACTACGTGCTTTAGTATTAGAAGTTGTTATTGGTTTGCAGCCTCAATTTAATATTTGATATCATATGCATATCTCAAATTGATACACATATTTTCAAGATTTGTTTTAATTGGAAAGGTGTATAATTAAGGATACATATTTCTACATGAAGAAATATTTTACCACTTTGCATGCTAGCATTTATTCAGTTTCTGTAGAAAATTTGGCACTTTGAACTTATATTTTATGTGTATTTATATGATTATCTTTGTATATTGTGAACGTCATTAAAGCCTTGTATTTTACATTTCATTTCATTAGTTTCCATAAATAAATTAAAACACGATTTGCAGCTTAAATGGGTTATATTAATTCTAATGTTGTCTTTCATTTATATGTATTATGTTTTTATAGCTATCGAAATCTTATGCATGCCAATTCGTGTATATATTATTGAATGATAGGTTTAGAAATAAGATAACTTGTGTTAATATTGAATATTAACGCCCGATAACTAAGAAGCACCTTACGATCTTTTCTTTTATTATCTATTCTTGTGACAATCCTGTTGTCTAGTAAAAGATAGTGACACAATCAATTGGTTTGAATTATGAAGTTTACTGCCACAGTTTTTGTGCTTTATACAAAATGTTTGGTAAAATAATAAATGATTAAATCTTATTCAAACATGTTTATTGAAAACAAATATTGAAATTTAGGCTTGTTTCGATATCTAAGTATGAAATAAAAGATAGGTAGTCTTTAAATTGTTTGAATTTTTGTTCAAAAAATGAAGGTTATTTGGAGATTTGGTGAAAATCCGTTCTAGCTTGGAGATTTTAGCAGTTTGAGGAACACCTTTTTCGATATTTTCTTAATTTTTATAATAATTAGCGAGAATTATTAGTTCAAAATTGTGAAAACTTGCTTGCAATTGTCTAATAAACTGTTATTTGCAATATATTATAGGTAAGTTAGTTATATCCAACTTTCCAAATTTCTCAAAAGGTATTCCCTTTCTGCTCCAAGCTGGCTAGAAAAGGAAAAAAATGCCCAGCTGGCTTGGAAAAAAGGAACACATTTTTGCAAAATATTAATGTTCAAAAAGCATTAGTTTTTTGTTGATCGTAATTGTAATGTTGTATAAAGGTGATTTAACAACTTTTTGAAAAATGTGTCGTGGAGTGCCCTTCAACGTTTGAGCATAGAGAGGTTGTGCAGAATGTCAAAAATAGGCTAGACTGTCGTAAATCTTATGTAAACAATCCAGTAACAAGCAATGCGATTGGTCATATTTGGGTCAATGGCTATTACCTGAAAGATTTTTTAAACATGCACAAACTCTCTAATGTCTGTTGCATGTCGAACGTTTCAAATCGTTTGACATGTATGCTATAAACACGTCAAGTTTTCCCAGCTTACTATCTACATATGGGCATGGTCAATATTCAGGGGATTCTTATTCACATTTCTATAAATTATATACTTCAGGTTAGCAACAACCACAATTTAAGAGGTGGATGACCTTACCCATGAATTAAATATTACAAACGCATAAAAAAAATCAGAATGACTATTCGAGCATATACTTATAATATAGATATATTCACGAACAAGTTAAACCCGTTTTCAAATCAAGATAAGTCATAAAACAAAAATAGTTTATTTCTGAGCTACTGGACGATAGTTGATTAATATTTTTTAACGAAATGTATAGACAGCAGGTTTGTTAATTATATCACTAATGTTTTGTGTTATTACTGTATCTTGTAACCCTTGGTAATTATAACCACATATTATCGCTCATATAGAGACTCAACAACACGTCATCCTCATCACCCTGATACACAACTGACTGAGTTGGCTTATATCATTGTTATGATCTTCTTCCTTTTGAATGAAATTATTTCATATTCTCCCTATTTTGTTTCCTTTTCGATACTCGTAGTCTAAAAGAAGTTCCACTGGCCCACACAGGCACACAGGAACCCTCTTGGACCCCCCTGAAAACTCCACCTGTATTTGTTAATAAAACATAGCTACTACCCGTATCAGCGCATGCTTAATTCCCCTATAAATATTCATCCTTTTTAGGCCTTAACCCTAAAGGTTAGGGGCCTATTGATTTGGGGTGTCCTTCCGTCCGTCATCGATTCTTTTCCAGGCTGTAACTTTGTAACGAATGGTCGTAGGGACCTGGGAATAGGCTCATATGAACAGTCTTGGCCTGTAGATGTGCCTTTTGAAAGTTTTGGCCAAATTCGGCCACAAAAAATGGCCGAATTTGGCCAAAATGTCCAAAATAGCGGTTTTTCGAAACTTGTGCTTTTCCAGGCTGTTTCTTTGCAACGGATGGTCGTAGAGACCTCGGAATAGGCTCATATGAAATGTCTTGGCGTATAGATGTGCCTTTAGACAGTTGCGGAGGTTGGCCAAAATTGCCCAAAAGCTTTGAATTTCCAAAACACGGGCATATACGAGATAGTCAATACCCCTTCGAATCGGGGGGCGGTTGGGGCCTT
>LQRL01177549.1:31571-43174 GCA_001703475.1 Hydroides elegans
TTATCTGCCAATGTTTATTGTTCGGTCCCTTAATTTGATATCTAAATGGTCACATTTGAGATTTTCTATTTATGGTAAACCTCTGAATTATTCGTTTAATGTGTTACTCGTTTTTAAAGGCAGGGGAATGGATCGGATGCGATTACATTTCAATTAGGCCAGGGAGGAGAGCGGGGGAGAGTCCGTCAGGTTTCGATGTTTCAATTCATAAGATTGATATTATTTGTTGCTCATGTTCATCGGATTCAATGAAACACGCAGATTCTTCAGACTTGCAAGCTGATTTATAAGGAAATCGATATATATGTATAAGTATTTCGTTTTGGAACCACAGGCCGTCACTTCTGAAGGTCATGTGTTTTCCGGAGGAGTGGAAGCGATGGTCAATGTCAGTCTGGGGCAGGGATGTTGGTGAATATCGTTTAGGACAGGGTTGATAAAAAAGAAAAGTCTTTTTACCTATTCTCACTGCCATTGATAATGTGATTTGACGTAGGATGTTTCGTTTTCGTCATTAGATTGGGTTTTCTGATACATGTTGAATGGGGTGTAATCAGTAAATTGTAGGCTTCATTACTTATTACAGCGTATTTGTACCCAATGCCATAGCCTTACCCTATACAGTTATGTCATCCAAATAGTCAATAAACAGGTTCCACTGTAATACTAGTCTCACTTTTCCTCAAGTTCAATAGCCTATTCACCATTGCTCACTATTCTGCCCAAGTATTATGTCGCATTGTGTAGCTTACTTTTACACAACAAACATACAGTTGATACAAACTGACGTTATCGAAAAATATCAATACATTTGCTGCTGGCAAATGGTAATCGTGTTTGGGTTACACACACGGTTAATCCTTAGTTAAAGAAAATACCGGAATTTGCACTTGAACAGGTACAAATATGAAAAGGGAGTAATGATCAAACAATGCTGTTGTCCTTGATTAAACACTCTTCAATTGCTTTAACGTTTCTTGACAAATAGTTGTCCGTGTGTAATTTAATGATTCCTTGCAATGAAATGGAAAATTGTGTATTGACGTATTTTCTAGGTTTGTCACAGTTGAATATTATTCCTGCGTTATGTGTGAACAGGTTTGAACATTAAATCTGGCCTTACTTTAACTGTCTTTCTCTTTCTGGATTTTTGTTCTTCTTCTCTCACTTACGTCTATATATGTTGTAATGTATCTATATACCTGTATCTATCCATCTATCTATCTATCTATATATCTATCTATCTATCTATCTATCTATCTATCTATCTATCTTACCTACCTACCTACCTACCTACCTACCTACCTACCCATCTATCTGTCTATCCATCTATCTATCTACTTACCCATCTATCTATCTATCTATCTATCTATCTATCTATATATCTATCTTTCTATCCATCTATCTATCTATCTTTATATTTATCTATAAATGTGTCTTATTTTATCCTCCTCAATGCTTTCCAACCCTTCATGTAAAATAATTTATTTACCCACTAATAAAACTATGTTTTTTTTTCACAGTGGCTGAAATCCCGATCGTTCGCGAGATGGTGGCCTTAGGCACTATGACGCTCAACGCCTCCCTCTCAATCAGTCTATCCCTCACCGTCATAGCCTTAGGCTGGATCCGCTGTCGGCCTCTTCTCGGCTGGAGTATCCTTCTTTGTTCGTTGGCACCTTTTGCGTTTTCGCATTTTAAAGCGTCAAGTAGACGACGAGAGTCTAGGTATGATTAAGGGGTTTATGGGAGAGAGTAATCTCGATCGTGATTGTGAAATGTTCGTCTTCCGTTTAACTATGAGCGCTTATCAATGGTCAAGATTTACATCGTGATAAATATATCTTTTAGAATTTATAAGGAAAAAACAATAATTAAACTATTTAATTTTAAGGTGCTCTATATGATTCTTCAATATTAGGTTGTTCATATTTCAAATAGTTATATGTAACCATGAAAAATTTGAGAGTGTCCAGAAAGAAAGATAAAGTAGATATTAATGTAAAAAATGTATATCAATTGTATTTGCATTGTTCTCTTATTTTGTTCAAAATTTGCCATGTACTTATGTATAGTAAAAGAAATGAAATCTAAGTTAAACGTGCAGTTCAGAAGTTGTGTGCTACATGTGGTGTCGTAAGCCATTTTTGTAAGAAACAACAAAATTGTCAATTTATTCTGCTTGCTGTGCAAGAGTTCAGGTTTGCTTTAGGTTTTGGTTTGTTTGTCTAGTTAATTAACATACGTTTCAATATATTTGTTTCTACATGTAATTATATTTGTATTTTTAGTGTAGCATGTTAAGCGTAAGTTTATCGAATAGTATTGGCATGTACCAAATATTGTTTGTATCTAATTCCAAAAAAGGTTTTAAATCATGACAATTTTGTTTTGAAATGGGGCATATTAAAGCAACCTGCAGGGTGTTCATGCAATTTTCAGAACTTAAATTATGTTCCGCGACTTCAAAAGCATTTTTTTAGCAAATAAATTGTGCACGTATAGCCTATGTATTATTACTTATTTATCTTTATTGTTTCAAAACCCCAAGTGCTTGTAAATACGTAATATCTGTTAATGCGATGTGTGATTTAATTGTTGAAACTTTATTATTCAAGCTGTGATAAATATGCATTGATTTACTTGTGTTATTGTTATTCAAGAATAGATTAGAAGTTTGAAATCCAAAAGAAAAAGGTATTGGTAAAACATAATCGGTTAAGATATTTTAATTTATAGGCAAATCAACATTGAAACTATCCTTTTAAGTGCTGGTTCACTTTTCTTATCAATCAGCGTATGAATCGGGAGGAAAATACGTATACTTTAGATTTAAATCAAAAATTATAGCAGCTATTTAAAGGTAAAAATGTGTTATTCTGTGACGCAAAGTTTCATTATATAAAGCTATGAAACGAGAAATTATTTTATTCTGTTCAATGATTAGCAGATCACTTCAAAAAAGCTGTTTTGCATGTGTGGAAACTAGAGTTCTTTCATTTTGTCAAAAGAAAATTAGAAATCAAATAAAACAGTGATATTAACATATTATTTCCATGTTTCATAAGTTATCTATTATATAACAAAAAGTGTAAAACAAAAACACAATACTGTAAAACGTTACATCACATAAGCATGAAATAGGCACACATGGAAAGGCAAAAATATCAATGTTACATAATATATCAAAACGTTTTTTAAACAACAATACAGAAAGCTATTATTCCACACGTTTTAAATATAAGGTTATAATGAAAGGCTTTCGAGAATGAAAGATAGATTTAATGACATATCTTGCATCTGATAGACACAGCAAATTCACATCTTTATAAATTAAAAATACATATAAATTATAAACATAACATTATATTTGCGCAAATAGGCTTAGAAATGGTTAAAGTTTCAGTTCAAAATATTTCAGTTCAATGTTAATGCCATTTCAAAATTATCATTAAAACACACACGTTATAAGAAAGCCTTTGATTACATCATAAAATATCATCACAATATAATATCACAGATATTGAAGCAGCAGCTCAAATATGTCAGTCTAAAAAACTGAACATTTTCTTTGCCTGGTACATCTAAAAGCAAAATAACGAATAAACGAATAGTACATACTGTTATACAAAGAAGACACATTTGAATCAGGATAAATACATGAATTTTGTTATGCAAGCTAACAAAGAAGATGACAATTTTGATAATAGCTATTTAGATTCTTGTAATGCATTATGAAAAAATAAGCGGGATGAAAAATATCTTCTTAACCAGATCAAATAACAATTTCATTACTTTTCTTTCTTAGTAAAAAGACGTTACTCACTCAAACGTTAGGGTTAGATTAAACAAACAAAACTGAACACAAGATTGAAGATAATAGTTACAATGAAGTTAAAAAATATATTTAAATGGGAATGTAATGCAAAAAATGTTGTTTGATTAAAATCATTAACAACTTGGCTTGGCGAATTTGCCACCTTTCTTGGCCGAGGATATTTGAAGAGGAATATAAGATATATAAATTCTTGTTTACCGGCAGTTTGAACGTTTTGATAACATAACAGGCAAGTTTTGCATTTAGTTAGTTATTTTATGCTACATCTAGATTATTATATTCTTAACTAGTTAACTAGACTATCGCGTAATTTTATTATTTTTCAAAAAAGCGTAACACAACTAATTAAGATTCCAAAAGTTTTATATAATTTGATTTGTTTTACTTAGAAAATCAAAGCCATTTATCTCATTCCATGGGCCTAAACATTAATTTGTGTCAAAGATAATTTGTTTATAAGATTGAACAATAAATAAATCGTGTGACACATCTATCGAAAGACATTAAATGTCACAAGGTGTCCCCCTTTACATCTTAAGAAAATGATAACTACAAGTTATTCGAAATGAATTTATGTACACTTGTTACCTAAACAATGTTAAAAATATAAATTGTATCAACATTTGTACAAAAATGAGAAAAGAACACAAAATACGTAATATCACAGTATCAATATCTTTATAATGACCACTTAATTTTTCATACTGTATCTTGATTTGTGCGTTATAAAAACAGTGAATAATACTACGAGTAAGGCCAAATAGTTAGGCCATAGTTTAAACAAATTCAGCTGAAAAACAATCTAGATAAAATGTATAATTTGGCACATTGATCCTTTGTTAAATTTCGATATGTCGTATATGTCCTTCCTTAAAAGTGCTTTGTTAATACGGAATACAATTAATTTGACACAATATGATATCGACAAATATATTTTACAACAATACATATTATTATGCAACCTATTCAAAATTGAAGCTGTTCAATGATGAACTCAAATGGAAACTATTCAAATGCGATAAAGGTATGCCAAGATTAATATGGGATATAAAATCATAAATATAATACTAATTAGATACACTCAATAATTCTGCTCGAAAATTACAGCAGCATTTTGCAACGAAAGTTAACACATCACCTTTATACGAAGCACTATTTGCTATATGTTAATGATTTCCTACATATTACAGAAATGCACGGAACTCATGAACAGGAATACTTTTGGATTCCGTCCTAACCAAAGCAAATAATGTTGTCATATAACGAAATATAGTAGATGACGTCCATCAACAAGAAATCCTCGTCTTTTCCGACGTGCGACAAAAAGCAAAACGTCTTGTATCACACAGCAAAGTGCATTGCTATAACATTTTTTTTCAAATTTCATACACGCAACCAATGAAATAATACTCTTTGCCGTAGAACAAGACAAATATTGGACTTTGTTATCACGGGACAAAACACGCATTACATACAATTTCCGTTTCAAAACTGGTTAAGAGACAAATTACTATTTGAGGGTCATGCTCCAGTTTATTGGATTATAACGCATCTGTTCTCGGTCGAATCGGTCTTCGTGTACTTTGCTGGATTTGCGATCGTCCCAGCCCCACTCCATCATCTGCGGAAAAAAATACCGGTATATATATTGTTAGTAACGTAACAGATTTATTCTATATCAAGAGTGCGTCGATTTATAATAAAACAATTTTACCAAACCTAGTGAGTGGAATTTGGAAAATGTCCCGTTAATTTTGTGAGTCAATTGTAATGCATTTTAACGCAATTGGGATTGGGAACCATTAAGCGTAAAAAATATAATACTGATTAGATGACATTGCCTGGGAAAGTATCTGACTTTGTTTTTGTGTATAAATCATCTAATATTGTAGCTTAAACATTCCCTTGATTCCCAAAAGTAATTATATTTAACCTCTGCACTAAACAAAAATCATACAGGTATGTAAACAAAATGGGTAAATTTTCCGAAGGAAACCGGTGAGATCCTTATCATCAAACACTGACCTTTTTGTTTTCATCGCGATATGACTGCAAGATTTTGAATTTCTTTTGGAATTTGTCAAAGTCCTCTTTTTTGTCGGCGGCATCTCGTTTTGAGACAATTGCACTTTCTTGGATTCGATCTTGGTAACTCTGGGCTAACATGTTGTCCCGATCGTCCATCTGTTGTTTTAATACTGTTCGCATGTAGGACCTGAATGGAGCGGATAATAAATAGATGTGTTAGTGTTGTTAAAAGGTTGAACATGGTAGATCTAACGATTTTCAATGTAAGACATGAGGACCAAAAAATAGCCAGATGTTTTTTATATCAGATATTGAAGAACTTTCCAAATGAAGAAAACGATTCGATTTGAGTTTGTCTTCATTATTGTAAGCTGCTAAGAGCTCTAGATATAGACGTATTACATTAAAATTTATGTTAGTATATATTACAGTTAATCCGTAACGTTTCACCTATATAATTCAATACGCATCGATCTCCACATACACAGATTCAATAATAAAGGCTGACGGGACCGGATATAACTTCATCCCCCCCCCCACCCGTCTTCAAACCTGCCAAATAACCATGCACCAAACTGGCATTCCATCTAACCCATCCCCATATCAATAAATGACGATTGATCATGCAAAACTTAGAGTACAAGTTTCAAGGGTTTGTATTTCAAAACGAGTTGTTGCCACGTAAGACGTAAGTGAAGACACCTGATAATCATAATAGATTCTACCAAATGTTACAGCCTTATGAAATTAAAATGCATTATATATCTTTCATATAAACGTAGCATTAACGGTTTTTTGCAGGTTAAGGTTTAAAAGTTATGGTAGAATTCTATAGAAACAGTGTGTATGTAATGATTTCAAACATCCTAAATAGTTTTATTGACTATAACTCTTCAAAAAGAAAAGACAAATACTAGAACTCTTCAATGCCAACCGGTATCTATGTTTGAATGGCAAAATAAAGATGTTAATGGAAAATGGAGCTCATATAACGATAAAGTAAGAATAATATATTAGCCCATAAACGGATGTATTCATCGGTTATAAACGTAATATTTCAAGCTATATATAAACATGCCCTCTTTATATTTATGAGCTCAAAATAACAAAAGGGACGGATCTTTATTAACCCATCCAAGACAGATTGTGCCCTTTTAATTAAGCTTAAAGACTTCATAGATTTATGAACAAATCCATATAAAAGTTGTCACAAATGTAACACAAACACTCTTTTTCAATATAAGCCACAATAATGTTATAAAAACATATGGACAAAGATCAGGAATATGGCATTAACAATCATTAAGCCCTGACCATGCTCGCGCAAGTCTTAAGATTAACTTGGATTATCAAATAGAGCCTTTTGTCCCATGATCGAACTCATGATTTACTTAATAATGCTATAATGTTTTACTAAATCTCCTGCTTATTTTTGTGCTAACACTACTAGGCCAATGTTTTTCTGCTAACATAGATTGTAAATAAAGCTATGAATATTTGCAAGTACACACAGCTAAAAAAAAAGAGATTTTACAGCTAATAGTATTGGAAAATCCTATTTTTTAATATAGAATCTATTTATAGGAGAACATCTACATTATTCAATACCTCAAAAAAACAATTGCCTAAGTGTTTATACACTGTATTTTATTATTCTTTCTTTAAACATAATTACCTTTGAAGTTAACTATATTTTATATGTATATGTATATAATTATTTCAATTTTCCAAGTCAAGCACCGCAAAACTAGCCCGCAAGATAAGTTGTCTTTTATATGTATTAAATTTAAATGACAAGAGGATATCTTCAATATTTATATATTTACTCATGAGCTATGATTTCAAACAGAATAGCGCCAGAATTCTATTTACAATCCGAATTAATGCAATCGAGTCTGATATTAAGTCGCCAGAGGCATAGTGTTAAGATTTCCCTTATACCAGAGATAAATAATATAGAATACACGTAATAATGTTTTGAAATTGTATATGTTTAAATAAAAATGTAATGATTTTAATGAGTTTGCTTTTGGAAAAAAAAAAAGATATTTTATTATAAAAATTCTATCTTCAACCTCATTCATATATCTAGCTATGTATACATCAATTTACAATATAGAATCCTTTATCTACTGTCTTATAACCGGAGTTCACGACTTCAACGATGGAACGTCATAATCAAGGCTAACTACTTTTGAACTTTCACCTGGGGTAGGCCTTTAATAATTCATTCGCATGAACATTTATATTCGGGTTATATATTTTGTTCACACTTTCAAAGCGAGAAAAAAAAACATTATTACTGTTCTCGCTCTATCAGGCTTTATTAAGCACTTCTACATAGTGATAAAATGTTAAGTGTCATAATGCGATGTTGTGTTGTTAATAATCGTATGAAAAAGCCATGAAACCACTTAATATTGTTTAATCACAAGTGCTATAATACGGTGAAAGGCCCTTGTATTAACCGATTGGCAATAAATCAATCATGCTATTATGATCATAGACGTGATCATGTTCTTAGCCCAGAATATACACATTATTGGTTTGATCTTTAAAAAAATTATCAAACGCGTTTCAAAATTATGATAAAAATAAGAATATCTCCATACCTTATCCTTTAATCTTTAAAATAAACCTTCATTTTAACATTTCTCTAAAACTTATAATCTCAACTACGTCCAGAATACTATAGCTATAAGGATATTCAAAAGACTACCATGCATTCCGAGTATACCATGACATGTGTGTTATATACCTATCATATCCTACAAAATCTTAAAAGTTATCTTAAAAGTTTTAAGTTTAATTAATTTATGTATATTAAGGATAAAATAATGATTGTACTACTTGATCTATTGATACCTGTATTTCATTAACTGATATAAGTATGATGATAATTCAAGAAAACAATTTTCCAGAAGTATCACTTCATTGTCAATAAACACAATTATCATTAAAGTGAGGTGTGTGTTTCAAACGACCCTCTTATATCTGAAGTCATTCATCATCCTTACCAAGTTACCATCTTAAATCATCAAGATAAATCTTTCCAATTACAACTTGGTCTGATTTTAGAAAGTGCTAAAATGACAGACATACTATAAATTGATTTTTATATTATGCTAATGTCACTTACAGTCTCGTTATTAAGTAATCATGATTAGTTATTTTCCTATAATTGAATTAGAATAGACCCTTCGGTATTTTTGTGTTCAGATAAACGAATATTACAAGTAGAGTGTTAAGCTGATCTCTCGACTAATGGCGACTTTATGTCATTTTTGGCAAATACAGATAAATTATATGCATAAAATTGTGTAAATGACGAGTATTTTTGTGAACTATAACGGTTTGTCGATAGCCAATTATCATGCATAGTGATGATTTTAAAACCATTATTAACGATACATCGATTCGTTATATATATACGATCAACAACAAACAAAACGTTACATACCTATATTCCTCTTGTTCAGCTGGAGATCCATAATAATACTTTGACCAGGCATTGTGATATCTATAATGTTCTCTCTGTTTCATGTTATTTGTCCTTTTTTCATTATGCCAGTGAGGTTCGATTGTTTCTAACATGTGGTTAAACTTTTTGGGAGGAGGAGGACGTAGCACATTGAGTCTCCTTTGGGGACCTTCCGGTGCGGACGGAAGCCGAGCAGGATAGACGGAATAGGCCTTCATCATCTGTTCTGCAGAAACTACTTTAGGTTTTCGCGTAGTAAGGTTCTGTGAGACGCAGGTACTCCGAGGAGTGATGCGGGGAAGCTGGGCGCTCGTCGTGGTAGACATGTTGGCCCTCTTGAATACTCCGCCTAAGAATAAAACGAGATGAATGCATGATTGTATGTTTTGTAAACCCATATAATAATTCCTAAAAGAAGTCAATACTCTTGCTCTTAAGCTATCCAATACTTAATTCATACAATTTGATTTAATGAAGGATGTTTCCTTCACTCGTTTTACCCGTACAGAACCACGTTCGTATATTTATCAAATTAACACATGTAAACCACGAGAGAAAAGAACAGTGCATGATTTGAATTAAAATAAACGTTCACTATGAAAGCATAGTCCATGTTTCTTACGCATACCATTGAAACATTTTATTTGTATGTGTGTTAATGTACTCGTAAGACTCATGAATTGATCGTAACCCTATTTTACGATGTCTATGTGTATACTAGTCATATTTAAAACCATATTTACAAAGATGCACATGTATATAAATGTGTCAATATCATAGAATTGTCAACTGTCTGATATCATTTCATAATATAATGTAAGACAGCCTAAATATTTTGTTTTAAAAAACAAGCCGAAATTTATAATCAGCGATGTGTTTCTTCAGGAAATGAGAGTAGAAAATTATTAACTATTTTTTAAAAGTCAAATTAAATGATTTTTATATAGTGTCATAAGTAAAATTATCAAATTAATGTTTTTAAATGTTATTAAATGAAACTCAACACATAATATATACCCTATAAAATAATCCACAATATTTGTATTTCTTTGTTTAATATCGCAAGAAAAATAAATAAGTTAAGAAGATTGTTTACTTTGTGGCCACGTGATGAAACGTCGCTACGGGTGACACCTGTCAGTCTCGATTTCGCTAATGGGGATTCCCAGTGTAATTTTAGCCACTTTATGTTTCGAGTTCCGAATAATTCGTTTTTTTTTATTGAATTCATTTTATATGTATATATATATTTATAAAGAGGTGGAAAGACACCAACCGTGGGCACGCTGTGTTGGCAGCTCGGCGTGCACCCCCTGTGAAGGGAAACCACAACAAAGCTCAAGATAACATAAGAGAAAAATACCCCCGAGGCCGCCCGAGAGGGGGGAGGATGAGAGGCCTAAACGGACGGGTACAAGGCGATCTGCAATTACACCCGGACTAACGAGCAATCGAAGTCTGGAATCACCAAGGTGTAACAGCTGCGGAAAAGTATGTAAAAACGCAGTAGGTCTCAAAATTCACCAAACAAAAATGGGATGCGAACCAAGGGCAAACCTGTTGCAACGCGCAGAGATTCTCTCTGGTAAGACGGAGGAGATTCACAGCCAGGAAGAACACCACAGTGCTGAGAATGTCAACGCTACAGATACGGCAGAGGAAATCAATATCCCACCAGATGTACCAACTAGACAAAGGGTTAAATGGCCACGAATGAACGATCAAAATGCATGGAAAGCATTTGAGGAAACAGCAGATAACGTACTAGAGACAACACTCGCAGGCACGATAAGCCGGAAAGTCGAATCGTTTACTGCAATCATATACACAGTTGGTAGAGAGACATTCGGTACTGAAGAAGTTAAGGTAAAGCAGCAAGGTGTACCATCAACAAACAGACGCGAGGCCCAAATCCGCAATGTAAGACAAGATCTGAGGTCAATCAAAAAGCAGTGGAAAAAGGGCGATGAGCATGAAAGGAAGGGCTTAAGGCGATCCGCGATGATCTGAGAAAGCAGCTTCAGAGCTTGCGAGCAGCGGAGAGAAACAGACAAAAGAGGCGAAGAAGGGCTAAAGCACGTTCCCAATTTGTTAAAAGCCCGTATAACTATGTCAAGAAGTTGCTAGGCAATCCCAAAGCAGGCGAACTCGAAAGTGAAGTAAACGACGTCGAACAACATCTCGCAGACGCACATAATGACAAAGACTCAAAAACCGAACTTGACGAATGCAGTGCCCTTATATCTCCAATAGAGC
>LQRL01177552.1:526-13444 GCA_001703475.1 Hydroides elegans
ATTTTGTCCACAACTTCCAAAATATGCATACACAATTCTAGGAAGAAAATAAGGACCAATCAGATGGGGACTTAGGTAAGTTTTTATTTCTGAATGAAGCTAAGTCTTCAAACTTAGCCAAGACCACTTCTTCAAGCGTTCTTCAAGATTCTGAGTGCGAGCCTGTGCTTCAAATGTAAGACTTTTCGTGCATATGGGCCCAGGGCCCATATGCATGAAAATCTTACATGTCTGAGTGTGCTCAGATCCGAAGTCTAAGCACAAAATCTAGGATTTTACTTAGACTTGTTCATTTCGTATTCACCAAAATGTAGGACGGCTTACAAATGAAGTCTAAGCACTCAAATCTAGGACTGGGTCATAGCGGTCTTACACTGATCCTGAGATTTTAAAAACCTTAGTTTCATTTGAATATGAAAATTTAAGACACAATTTGTGTATATTATGGGTTAATATATTATAACATAATCAAGAAAATTCATATTCACAATTTATTCAATGTTTGAATCCATAATAAAAATTACACATGTGGACTATATTTCGTCTCGCATACATAGAGGAACGGTTCACCACGGTACTTTAGTCCACTAGTCTACGTGGCCCAATCAAAGCTAATATGTTACTTAAAATAGAATCCAAAACAAACATAATAATGAGGAGTTCTTTGTAACGCAATGTTGATTGAATAATGCAGTCTTTATATAATGATGTGCACAGGACCTAAGTATAATAACAAATAGGAGAGAGATGTACCGCCTGTGATAATATTTCCAAAGTTGATTCAAACGTGATATAGGTAGAATTATCATTATCAACCATAAAAAAATCCAATACAAACATAATGATGAGGGGTTCCTTGCAACACAATGTTGTTTCAATAATGCAGTCTTTATATAATGGGGTACATATGACCTTTGATAAGAAATAGAAGGAAAATGTACCGTTTTTGATAATATGGCCAAAGTGGTATCATTCGTGAAAAAGAAAGAATAATTTTATCCCCCTCAAGCTGAAGATAACATTTACAAGTGTTTTCTATACGGTGCGTTCAAATTCATCAAACTAACTGTTAAACCTAGCTTCAAACCAGTTAAGGTCGATGCTACAATGAACAATTTCATTATATAATATCACCTTCAAGCCAGCTTCAAACTAGATGTAAACAATCGTCAACATGATTTTATAAATGCGCATTTGGTTTGAATTGGGGGTTTGAACGTATGTTTGAGGGTGGTTTGAAGCTAAGTTTGATGGGCATTGAAACCCACCTTAGTTTTGTATTGTCGATGCGACGACTTTAAGTGGTTTGAATCTAATGGGTTTGAAGATTTGTTTGATATATTTGAACGCATCCATAGAGTAATTCATGAAACGTTTGGACTTTCTTGCAAGGAGTCCCTTACTTTTTTCCACTTTTTCCAAAACGTGCATACACTTTTATATGAACAAATACGGTAGGGAATAGCGACCAATCAGCGGCCCTAAGACGGACACTTGCGTATAGAGTAATTCATGAAACGTTTGGACTTTCTTGCAAGGAGTCCCTTACTTTTTTCCACTTTTTCCAAAACGTGCATACACTTTTATATGAACAAATACGGTAGGGAATAGCGACCAATCAGCGGCCCTAAGACGGACACTTGCGTAAGATTCCCTTGTAGAATTGGTCTGAGTCTTAACACTTCATTGGGAGCACTCCGTCAAGTCTACCTCAAGATTCTAAGCACAAGTTTGTGCTTGAAATGTAAGATTATTCGTGCATATGGGCCCAGGGATAATCTTACATTTCAAGTACAAGCGTGTGCTTAGAATCTTGAAGTAGACTTGGCGGAGCGCTCCCACCCAAGTTTAAAGACTCAGTCGCATTCAGCAAGGTGTCCGTCTTAAGGCCTCTGATTGGTCGTCATTCCCTATCGTATTTGTTCATATAAAAGTGAAACATTTTGGAAATAGTGGATGGAAGTAAGGGACTCCTTGCAAGAAAGTACAAATGTGAAATAAATTACTCTATGGATGTGTTCAAATTTACAAACCAATCTTAACCCTATTGGCTTCAAACGGCTTAAGATCGTCGCATCGACAAAACAAAATTAAGATTGGTTTGAAGGCCCTTCAAACTAAGCTTCAAGCCACTTTCAAACATACCTTCGAACCCCAATTCAAACCAAATGCGCATTTATAAAATCATGTTGACGATTGTTAACATCTAGTCTGAAGCAGGTTTGAAGGTGGTATGATAGAATAAAATTGTTCATAGAAGCATTGACCTTGATTTGATTTGATCAATTTGAACGCACCCTATAGAAAACACCTGTATATTTTTATCCTCCAGCTTAAAGTGGATAGAATCATTCTACCTATTTCACGATTGATACCACGTTGGTAATTCTATCGCAAACGGTTCATTTTCCTCCTTTTTTATTATACGTCATGTGTATATCATTATATAAAGACTGCATTATTGAATCAACTATATGTTGCAAAGAACCCCTCATTTTATGTTTGTATTGGATTCTTTTTTTAGTAACACCTTAGTTTTGATTTTGTCACGTAGACTAGTGGACTAAAGTACCGTGTTGCACCGTTCTTCCATGTAAGCGAGACGAAATATAGTCCACATGTGTAACCTTTGATTATGGATTTAAATATCAAATACATTATGAATATTAATTTTATTGATTAAGTTATAAACTACTTACCCATAATATACACAAATTATGTCTCAAACATCAAAATTCCAATGAAACTTCCATTTTTAAAATCTCAAGATCAATGTAAGGCTGAGGTTACACAGAACTTTTAAAAAAGTTAGCAGTTATTAACGCGAGCTTTTTAGTGGTTACACTGGCGCAAAAAGCAAAAAGGCTGAAAAATCTAGGTTTTCTCCCGTTTCCCTCAAGTATTTTAAAAGGAGTTTAGTGAAATGCGTGGTGTCAAACATACTCAAATAAATCAAATGAAGTTCATTATTTTAAAATTCACGTTTAAAAAAGTCGCTTTTTTCCCCGCTAGCAGTTTTTCCCGCTGGCTTTTTGCTCTGTGTTATAGCAAGATTGTCGTAAGAAACGGCAGTTTAACCACTTTTGACTTTAAAAAGTTCACGTGAAAAACAGCTACTGCTTTGTTTGACACGAGTTTTTATAAAGAAAATAGAGGACTTATAGAAGATTAAAAAGAGGACTAATCCCCGACGTGAAAAACAACGAGCTCTGTATAACCGCGGCCTAGGACTGCTATGACCCAGTCCTAGATTTGAGGACTTAGACTTCATATGTAAGCAGACCTTAATTTATGTGAATACGAAATGAACAAGCCTGAGCAAACTCCTAGATTTTGTGCTTGAACTTCGGATCTGAGTACACTCAGAAATGTAAGATTTTTTATGCATATGGGCCCAGGGTGCTGCTTTAAAACCGACGTATTTATCAATTTATCAAGTGGTACACCCATCGATAAGATTGCACGACTAAATTCATCTAAATGGTTGCTTGTTAGCCATGTTTAATCAAAGTTGTGATTTTGTGTTTGAATTCATTTAAGACGTGATTGATCCTAAAATTGAAGTTGATTTAAGGAACCGTTTTTTTTTGCGACAAAACATTGGCTTTATATTGACGAGGTAATTGGTGAATGTTAAACGTCTCCCATACTTATGGGATTTTTTTCTTCTAGAATCGAGTGACAATTTCGGGAACTTGTAATAATTGTTGAAGTTTTAAGATATGTTTCTTTTTATGAAATCTGAAATGATTTCATTACAAGTAGAAGTTTTCGCGACAGATAGGCTCTATAGGTTGTAATGAAGGGCACCACACGACGCATTTTTCAAAACGTTGTTAATTCACTTTAGAACAAATTTACTAAGACGAACAACAACAAAATACTCATTTTTGAACATAATATTTTTGCAAAAAGGTGTTCATTTTTTTCCAGTCCAGTGGAGCTGTTTTTCTAGCCAGCTAGCCTTCTCTAGCCAGCTTGGATCAGAAAATGAACACCTTGTGCAAAAATTAAATTGTTGAATATAACAAAATCATCTATCCTGAAGAACAAATAATTCATTATAAGACAATTGCAACCATTTACAATTAATTTGCAAAAAGGTGTTCTTCAAACTGCAAAAATCTCCAAGCTAGATTGAATTTCATCAACACCTCCAAGCCTGCTGAGATTTGCTGGGGAACACCTTTTGATAGGAACAGCTCGTGGTGTACTCTTCTGTAATTCATCAAACGGCATTCGATAAACTGCAGATTCGTCTTCGTGTGTAGCTAGTAGCATTTGAATATCGTTGAGTTCATCCATTGTAGTTTGTATGTGCAAAACTTAATCTAATATTCTGTCAAATCGTTTAGTTTAAATTAGAGTTGATTCTGCTTACAAATACTTTATCTAATATACTGTCAAATCGTTTAGCTTTAATAAGAGTTGATTCTACTTGAAAAAATCTAATATCCTGTCAAATCGTTTAGATTTAATTAGAGTTTATTCTACTTGCAAACATCTCCTAAAGCTGATGCTCTCTGTATTTCTCATCTTGTTCAATTTGTGTCGTTCTCGGATAGCGATTTCATGTTTTCGTTATTCCAACTTTTTTTCAGTTTTGTTTTGAAAATTTGAGGAAAGACTTTGAATAAGTTTTTTAAATGTTTTGGATGTTTCAGGCCCTCTTGTGGCATGGCTAGATGAAAGGGGTTCAAATGAGTAGACTAGAATCTGTTACATGATTTATAATATTTCCGTTGACAGGCGTGCAGATGACAATTTCAAATTATGAATCAAGTTCATCATTAAAATTTTTGAGGCATTCGTCAAACAAGATCAAAATTATAATTTGACATCAAAGAATATTGAAACTGCATTCCGGTAAAATGATAATGTTAAAATTTAGGTTATTGCAAACAAAACATAGAATGGCAATCAAACAAGCAGCATAAGAAATGAAACATAATTACTAAGAAATCGGCAAATCTAGATATTAGGCGCAACAAGGACTATTAATCATATATATTGTAAATCATTCTAATACCACTTAATTTATTTCATTGACAAAATTAGAGCTAACTGCAAACATATTAAACAAAGGTATAATAAGCAAACTCCACAATAAGCCAAAACATAATTATCGTTAATACTTAAATTTCTTTTCAAGGTACTTAGGGCTGCATTGCAAATCTTGGCGCCAGATGAATTTGATGCGGAAAGCTGCAGCGGTTGCAGTTTTTATATAATATGTCTGTTTATGTTATTTTCTATGTTGTTTAATTGATTTATCATATTCGAACTATTTCAATTACTAAATTGGAATTATATTTGTGTATATTGGCTCAAAATATTATTTCGTTTAATTCGTTTGAGTTAGATAATTATCAATAAGGTCGACTACGTCAGTCCGGATTTTGAAATACAAATCGGACTCAGTGTCTACGCCAGATCTTCAAACATCGATTTTTAAGATGAAATACATCCTCAATATCTTTTTAGGAAACTAAAAAAGTTATAACAACAAAATTTGACAGAATCTTGAGTACTCGTCATTTTCGTTGATTGTACCACTACTTTGATTATAACAAATATATTTTATTTGTGCATGAAAACATCAATGTTTCAAAATGAATCTTCAAACAAAATTAACTGCTTCATTTCCTCTTGATTTCTTTTCTTTGTCATTTGAATATTCCCTGTAATGAGTTTGCGAAGCTTTTGGACAGTAAAACCCTTAAAACCTTTAATGTGGAATTATTGAAAAATGTCATTCCATGCATCCTCCCTCTCACACGGATTGTATTCTATGACCAATTTGGCCAGTGAAATACTTTCGAGGTCCGTTAAAGCAATCAAACCATCGTCTTGAGCGTCTGCTATTGACAATTAAAAGACCTAACCATTAAAAGTAACATACCAAGCTGTATTCCATATCAAAATATATCAACTTTAGCTAAACAAAAACGTTTAAACACAATATCCCGTCTCAGTTCTTTATGTCAAGTCGGATTCTTTGTAAAATCTGCTTATATGTTACTATTGTTTTATTAATTAATTACATTTAAATGCTGAATCGACATAAAACATTCCTTAAAAACAAATTCCAGGAAAGACTGCCGACACAATTGTCAAAGTGAATATATTAAAAGCAAAATGTTAAACCTCTTTGTTTGGAGTCCATGTTAAAAAAACGTGTATACAATCGAACATTAATAGGTTCGATGGTAACGTTTCAATAAGTCGATTCGAAGTTTCTCGGGGTTGAACGATAAAACCGGATTGTTTACTATCTGTTTTACCATTTTGGGGTAAACATTTGGTATAAACATATAAGGAAAAACCAATGTAAAAATTGAACTGAATTTTTATGGAAAAGCCACGGAGAGTTCAGGCAAAAATAATTGAAGATTATTACTTTACAATACATATTCCGAAATGTAAGTTGAACTGTAACTCTAAGTATACGTGCACTAGGCAGGATTTTGGCTTTTTACCCAAACTACCCGTTTCAATTATACCATTTTACGACATCTCGAGATAACTTCGAAGAGGCCTATATGGATTTTTCGAACTCTTGTGATATTTATGATATACTCGATAATTTTATTTTCCCAAATTATCTATTCTTAAATGTCTTCTTGCTTATAGCCAAACATCAATCAATTTAAATTGAGCAGATAACGGCAAATTTAGTTGAAATGAGAATTCACTGGCTGTGAACCTATGATACGATACGTTAGATTCCATTACAAACTCGAAAGGCACCGCGCATGTTAATCTGGGAGCCTGTTGAGCTGTGAACCTGTGATACGATACGCTAGATTCCATTACAAACTCGAAAGGCACCCCGCGTGTTAAAACTTGAAATGTTGAATATACCATAGAAAATCATCTTTAAAACATTATTTTTGCATAAAGGTTGTCCAATTTTTGCAGCTATATGAAATCTCTGCACTAATTTACCTGGCTGGAGTCGTAAAAGGTGCACCTTTTATGCAAAATGAACACACACACGTAGTAATACTTGTATATATGGCCAAGTTATATTTTAGCCTATAATGACTAGCTACAGCTCTGAAATTGCATCAAACCCGGAGAGTTCGAAGGAACTGATAAAATATTGAAGATAATATATAAAAAAAGTGTTCCTTAAATTCTTTTGACAAAATGTAGTTTTTGAAAGTTTCTAGATAGCTAAAATTTGGAAAGGAACACCTTTTTGGAGAATAAGCCTGTTCGACATTTGATTTTGTGGGAACGGGTACTTCAATTCTTAGGGAAGAAACCTCAAAATCGCTCCTAGTATACGTATGCTTAAAGTTAGCGTGTGATACCAAAATAAAAGTATTTGTTGAGGAATAATATTTTTTAAATTAAATTTTGTGGTTTACAAGTGTAAAATGCCTATGTCTTTTCCATACGAATACATTTTCAATTTTTCAGAGTGTTTTCTTATATTTTTATACTAGGAGGAATATACATCCCAGGGTTATACCAAATGTTTAAAAATTCAATTTTCGGGAAACTTTGAACTCCCTTATACCTGGAATCAATATTATAAAATACTCATCCCAGCTTATTCCTCATGGAGTGCTCTTCACAAATAGATTTCATTTTCATGATTACAAACACTTTTTTTTTTACTTCAATTTCTTCAATAATGTCGCACAACATATTCTGGGGTAGTATTAAAGCTCTCTCCTATTTCCGAATAACATATATAAAATGCTATCGTTTTGTGATATCATATAACAAAAAAATCTGACGCTTACGTCGTGTATGAGATTATTCCGGTGATTGCCTTTTCTCAATTACATATATAGAATATATCCTAAACGAAAATTGTCTGACGCTTGCTGCGTTATTTAATTCTGATATTTTGTACATTTCAACTGTTGTAGTTGTGCGGTAGATACTTCCGCCTGTCAGAAACAGGTGCAAAATTTCGAAAGATTTACCATTAGATTGAGTCATTTCGCAGCGTTATCTATGTAACGTTTCTATCAATTCATGTAAAATATATCATACTGAACATTTTTCTTTGCACGAGGAAAGCTGTTAGGTTTTGTGTGAAACATAATTAGGCTGTAAAAATGTCATCCCAAAATGAAGTTGAAATGCAGGCTTTGCGGTCAGAACTGGACGAGGTAATTATTTTCCTTCAGTTAAAACCAACTATCTTTACGTGGAATAGTTATAATGATCCTAGCTTTTATTAAAAGCCTATTTTTGCTTAAATGTTTTTAATGTTACAGTCCGATATTTCTTGTACCATACGATTGAAACGGAAATGAAAGAATTTGTTAAGCACATACGAGGGACGCTACATGTATTTTTACCGACATGGAAATGGAACAGAATTCATCAACTTCTTCTTTGAATTCATAGCTCATATTTCCGCACAGCATATACACACATATTAGTCCGGTCGGTAATACCACCCAAATATGATTCTGTGTGCATTGCTTGTTAAATCTTGAAACTATGCATTTTCTGAATGGTCTTGAGGTCCTCTTTAAAATAAAATATGTTTCCATTTTTTATTTTGAACATTAAGGTGTGAACATTACGATGGCGGAAAAGCTCATCTGAGCACGAAACACGTCAATGATAATTAACGAAACATTTTATTTGAACAAAATTTACTTAAAATAAACATTTTAAACAACCTCTAAGACTAAATTGACAACACGCCAATCTTGTATTACTGTTGATTATCATTTTGTAAATTACGATGGCCGGGAAGTGTATTTTTTCATAGCTTAGAATCACCATATGTCAAACATCGGTAAAACTGCCGATTGTTATAAATAGATAATAATACTAAATAAAATTTTAACTATCATTTATTTTATCACATATTTTCGGTCAATTAACTTAATTACGATGGCCTCCAAGCACGTTACATTAATAATATATAAATCATGTGATTAGGAATCTAGGAATATTAAGGACCTATTTCAACATCTTTTATAAGAGTTTATTTTATGTAATAGCGAGCACATGATTTTATTTTTCAAACCAGAAAAGCATTCGAAAAATACGATGGCGGGAAAATACAATTTGTTTGTATAAATACCAATCAGTATCAATTAACGACAGTATAATTATTGACGTTTCGCTAAATTATGATGGCCCATAAGCACGTTACTCTTACATTCTATATATCACATGAACAGACAGACATATTACAAATATATAACCCCTTAAATAATCCCTACGACTTGAAACAAGATTATTCAGACCAATTTTAAACTCATATGGATGCCACATAGTGATCCTTTTTATGTATTCTTATGTGTTTTGGCAATCAATTAAAATTAAGACATGGATAATAAAGCATTTGTTTTAATATCAAACTCAATTTCCGCAAC
The DNA here is from genome assembly GCA_001703475.1 of Hydroides elegans. Taxonomy (NCBI): domain Eukaryota; kingdom Metazoa; phylum Annelida; class Polychaeta; order Sabellida; family Serpulidae; genus Hydroides; species Hydroides elegans. The sequence goes on from LQRL01177552.1 coordinate 9,886, forward strand.
TAAAAGTAAAACCAAATTACATTTGAAATATGACAATGAAAAAACTAGTGATCTTAATATGCTGATTAATTAACGATTCAGTTTCTTTGCCAGCTCTTACACTCTTTCATATATAATTCGTAAACTATTGAATGATGTTGGTACTTCGCTTCGTATTCATTTGGCATATATTAACAATTAGGAATCACCATTGTGGATACACACACATATCGCATTCACATTTCATAAACATATTTATCAAACTCAGAATACTATAGACGTCAATATCGCTATGGGGAAAACAGAAAAGGGATGACATACAAAAATGTACACATGACTGGTATTTAGCTCATATGCCGTCTGATTCATTTACTGTGTCAAAGTTGTGACTGCGAAGGTTCATGCAGGAATCCACATCAGCTCTACATCGACACATATCGGTGCAATTCAAGTTTGATTGCCTACACGAGAACCTCGAAGAACATATCGATTTAAGATATTGGCACTTGACGAGTTTTGTAATAGCTTCAGGGGCTGCAGGCAAATTTGTTGGAACTCGAACATAATCGTTTCATCGTTTTTGTCAAGAAGCCACCCAAATTGTTTTGGCGAGAAATTTTCAGGAACAGAAACTGTGTCGTTTGACCATACAAGAGCTTGGTAGCGCGCTCGGAGGACTTTTTGTTGAAGTACAGACTTATTAGGAAGCAGCTTGGGTCCTTCTACTTTTTCTAAAATGTGCAATTGTAACTGCCATCTTCTAATTTTTATTTGGTGTCATAGAGGTGGCACACGTAGCCTTCGAGTACATGACGAATAGCATTGAAATCCACTGTTTCTAAGCTTTACAGTTTAAAAGACTCCAAGACACCTGTAGACTCCTTTTAGGCTTTATAAAGCTACTTAGGATTCCTGCAAGAACTTTCAAAGTCACAACGTTGACACAGTAAATGAATCAGACGGCATTTTTGTCTCTGTCGTGCTCATGAACGGAATTTGTGAGCTAAATGCTAGTCATGTGTACATTTTTGTATGTCATCCCTTTTCCGTTTTTCCCCACAGCGATATTGACGCTCTATAGTATTCTGAGTTTGATACATATGTTTATGAAATGTGAATACGATATGTGTATCCACAACGGTGTTTCCTAATTGTTAATATATGCAAAATGAATACGAAGCAAAGTACCAACATCATTCAATAGTTTACGAATTATATATGAAAGATGTGTAAGAGTTGGCAAAAAAAAACTGAATCGTAAATTAATCAGCACATTAAGATCACTAGTTTATTCATTGCCAGATTTTAAATGAAATTTGGATTTACTTTTAGTTTCGGAAATTGAGTTTGATATTAAAACAATTACTTTCTTATCCATGTCTTAATTGTAATTTATTGCCAAAGCACGTAAGAGTACATAAAAAGGATCACTATGTGGTATCAATATGAGTTTAAAATTGGTCTGAATAATCTTGTATACAAGTCGTAGGGATTATTTTAAGGGCATTATATTTGTAATATGTCTGTCTGTTCATATGATTTATAGACTATTAGAGTAACGTGCTTATGGGTCATCATAATTTAGCGAAACAATGAAAAAGTGCCATATAGTAATGATAGAATGAAAGCTAGCATTGAGTTTAATGCTGTTATCGATTAGTAAGTCGATAATTATACTGATTCTTGAGATACGCTGATTGTTAGCTATACAAATAAATTGTACTTTCCGGCCATCGTATTTTTAAAATGCTTTTCTGGTTTGAAAAAAAAAGTTTACGTGCTCGCTATTACATAAAATAAACCCTTATGAAACATGTTGAAATAGGTCCTTAATATTCCTAGATTCCTAATCAAATGATTTATAGATTATTAATGTAACGTGCTTGGAGGCCATCGTAATTAAGTAAATTGACCGTAAATATGTGATATAATAAATGATAGCTAAAATTTAATTTAATATTATTATATATTTATTACCATCGGCAGTTATACCGATGTTTGCCATATGGTGATTCTAAGATATGAAAAAAATACACTTCCCGGCCATCGTAATTTACAAAATGATAATCAAGAGTAATACAAGATTGACGTGTTGTCAATTTGGTCTTAGAGGTTGTTTAAAGTGTTTATTTAAAGCGAATTTTGTTCAAATAAAATGTTTCGTTAATTATCATTGATGTTTTTCATGCTAAGATGAGCTTTTCGGCCATCGTAATTTTCATACCTTAATATTCAAAATAAAAAATGGAAACATATTTTATTTTAAAGAGGACCTCAAGACCATTCAGAAAATGCATAGTTTCAAGATTTAACAAGCAATGCATACGGAATGGTATTAGCCACCGGACTATATACTATATTTTAAACGAAAACCCAACGCAAAAAAAATGTTGAAGAACTTGAGGTTTAGGTTTGTTCCATTTCCTTGTCGCGTCCCTTATATTAGAATATTAAATTTTGCAAATGTAATTTTATCATCCGTGTTTATAATTTCATTACACAGTGTACATGCGTTATTAAGCACTTTATCATATATAAAAATGAAATTATGAGGTACACTTCTTGCAGATGAGACGCGACCTGGAAATGGAACGAATATAAACCTTTATGGCTTTACTCGTAACATTATTTATTATTTTGCTTTGGGTTTTAAAATGTGCCAACAAAGTGTTTAGCTCCAAGCATATAAAGGACTAGTAAGGTCAGGTCTGGAATACGCCAGTGCAGCCTGAGATCCCTTTCAAATATATTTACAGGACAAAATAGAACAAGTTAAAAAGCGATTAGCTAGATTTCTTTCTGGAAATTATTCTTACGATCCTGGTTCCATGACTAACACCATAAACGACCATAAGCTAACATCCCTTCGATCACTTAGAAAGCTAAATAGACTAATTCGCATGTTAAAAGCCTTATACGAAACCACGGCCCTCCCTTTAAACGACCTCCATTAACCCAATAGACACAATAAGCAAAACCATCCCCGTACTTTTCAACAGCTTCATACTGATACTTACAAATATAGCTTTGTTCCAAATACCATTCTCGATCGGAATGGCTTACCTAAAACTACAGTTAACAATTACAAATAGCACAAGAGCGGCGCAAGGTTTTTTTAGGCCCCAACCGAAAAGATTGGGGGCCTATAGGTTTAGGGGGGGGGGGGGTCCGTCCGTCTGTCCGTCATTTCGGTCAAAACACCCGACCGGAATTTGTCAAATTGGCCAAAATAGCCAAAAATAGCGGGTTTTCAAGACTTAAGCTTGTACGGGCTAGAACTTTTGAACGGAAGGTCATAGATACTTGGTTATAGGCTCAAATGAAAGGTATCTGTCCGTAGATGTGCCTTTTGATCATTTCCGTCAAAACCACCCGACCGGAAGTTGTAAAATTTGCCAAAAATAGCGGTTTTCATAGAAAATATATTTAAAATCTACAAAAAACATACCCCTTCGAGTTTGGGGGGCGGTTGGGGCCTGCTCGTGTTTCACAAATACTTCCTTGTTAACCCAGCTTTCGTGAAACGAAAACTGGGTTTGTGAGATCGGTCGGCGTCGTCCGCCGTTAGTTAGTTAGTTAG
>LQRL01177555.1:0-12156 GCA_001703475.1 Hydroides elegans
GTCTATTTGGTTGGCTGGGTGCAAAATAGTAAGGTGACATACGAAAATTAGCAAAGCAGAAATGCAAACCCATATATAAAATAAAGTAAATCAATATCAATTCATCAATTAACAGGAAAAGTATCATGTTTAATCTTAGGCATACCGTTGAAACTTACATTAACACGTAACTTGCAATAGTGAATCAACCTAACTAAAATAAACATTTGTTTTGAGTAGTTAGTAGAAATACTTAAACTCAAATTTATTTATGCGAGCGCCGAAGGCGCGAGCAAAACTTTTTGCAAAATAAAAGTATCAAATCACCGATTTTGGAGAAAAAAAAGTATAAAAAAGTACGAAAGCAAAAAAAAGTATAAAAAAAAGTATAAAAGTATCAAAAAAGTATAATTTGGCCGATTTTCAAAAAAAAGTATGATACTTTTAAAAAAGTATCATGTGGCAACACTGTTCGGGTGAACGCGCCTAAATTCTACCCCAACAAGAATGTACACAGGTGCTAACATTTCCTCAGGCCTAATAAATGATTCACAAGATGATTATAGATTATTACACCCAACATCAAACATCGTTTATTCAAAACCAAATGAAAGAATGGAATTGCAAAAAAGTTTGCCAATGCTAACGTCAATAGCAATGGTATGTGTCCTAAACCACACGCATATCATGACAAGAGTCATTTTGTCAGGTCGATAGAACATTTTTAAAAAAAAGTTGAAACATATGGTAAAGTTTGGAGAATTTCACCTGCAAATCTTTTTTTTTCTAAATTAAATGTATGCAAAACAAATCTTTTCAAAATCCCATGGTTGAGCTAAATGCAAGGCAGTAAGTCAATACACCGCATTCCAAACTAAAAGTCGATAAAAACAATAAGTCATTAAGACAAATAAGCAATAAAACCTAAGCCTATGATATCTTTGCAAAAGGTATTTGCCCTAATTCTAAAGCAAATACGCAATATCATTTATGTCTTTTTGTTATTTGAAGGCAAAATTATTAAAGAAGTTTTGTATTTAACATTAAATATATGACTTTAAACGAAAACAGAGTTATTCAATCACGAAACCTAATGATAATCACAAGCATTAAGATGAAGGATTTCCTTTGAGCAAAATAGCAATATGAACAACATTGAAACCTACCCAAATTGTTCTTTTCAAACACAAGATGAGAAAAAAAAATCTTGAAGAACCAAGGTGACAATAACTGGATGTCACCAAAATACACAAAAATGTCTAATCTATTTGCACTAATGATACTTGATCAGTTTTATCAGCCAAGACAAATTAGCAAAACTGTCAGCTGTTTAAGACTTTATCCGTTCGAGATAGAATGGCTACTTTACTTTATGAGGTCAGTAAGGTCACGTTGTTATAAGATAACGATGCGACATGTGTAACAACTGTGCATGCATAATAAAAAATAAAGGTCATACGGACATATTTTCCCAGTGGCCCGACTTTGAACTTCATAGTTTCCTAAAGCGTTTAGCGTTAATATATGATCCAGATTCGGATGTGATTAAGTCCAACCTATTGTGCTATTTGAATATTTCGTTGTCCATAAACACTCTAAAAATCAATTGCGACCATCACCTCAAACGCCAATCGCGATGTCAAAACGATATTCGACGCACGGTATTCAACTTTTAAGCATACATATCCAGGGTTCATCCTACCCACGCGCGCACGCGCGATTCGTGCGTCAAAATTTCAAATCGCGCATTCAAAAATCCCCCGTGCGCGCACCGCGCGCACTCAAATCTCTAATCGCGCGTTGCAAACAAAGGGATGCGCGCCATAAAATATTTTGATATGCTTCAGAATATTGAATGGATGTACACATGTATTCATGTAAACCAATTTATATTTATCATAGTTCAATCATTCTTGCGAGAACCCGTAAGTTAATTATGCCACTGTTCACCTCGAACCACACAACTTACATGTTTAATTTAAGGCTTGAATAGCTAGTTGGGAATTTATGCCCGGGCATTGACTAAAGCAGATATCAACAAAGCCGTTGGCCCTGATTATTGGACCCTCAAGTATTCGGACTCCTTTCAACCTTAAAAAATCGCTCGCGACTTTGTCGCTTGCAAATATGCAGTAACCGTTCTTGGCAATATCTTGCTTTGGTCCCCTTAGGGGAATGATTGTTCCTGAAGGTTGAAGATTGTTTAAGAGTGCATGATATCGTCGCTCTATATATAGTCTTCTATCCTTCCCCTTTTACATATTGAAGCTTATGGAAAAGGGGAACGATGGAAGATTATATTAAGACAGTTCAGGGTATCGTCGCCCTTATATATAGTCTTCCATCGTTCCCCTTTCCCATTAAGCTTAAATATGTAAAAGGGGAAGGATAGAAGATTATATATATAGTCTTCAATCCTTCCCCTCTTACATATATAAGCTTATGGGAAAGGGGAACGATGGAAGACTATATATATAGAGACGATATCATACATTCTTTAAGAATGATCATTCTTTTTAATTTTAAAACTAAGTGTCCCTAGGTCGCTTCGCTCACAAAATCATCAAGACACATCCCTAACCCTAACCGAAAAAGAAACGATTTCAATATTTTTAAATTTCTTGTTAGGGTTTTGGCACCCGTTTACAGTAACAAGCGAGCGTAGCGACCTAGGGACGAAAACATGTCATAATGTACTCTTGAACTGTCTTTCCCCTGAGGGGATCAAAACAAGATATTGCCCCGTTCTTTAATTGGAACCCCCGGTTAATTCGAACCATTTTCGCCGAACCCGAGTACCGGGAGTTCAAACAACGAGGGGCTATCGTACTTTTTTTATGGGTTACTGCTATGTCTGATCTGCAATACTTCGCAGTACCATAGATCTACTGAAAACTACATAAATAAAACAGAGTGGCCAGTGTAGGGGAAAATCATGAAATTTGAAAATCCGGACTTTTTGGGAAGATTAGGGAAAACTAAGGGACATTCATTAAAAACATCAGTAATTTCGTTTTATCATTACTATTTATATATTTTTTTTTTCACGATTTTCCTTAACAATTTCGCTTTGGCAAACAGCACTTGTATATTGTAAAAAAATAGTTTTGGAAATCGGATAATAACATTAGTTATGCTTCAACTTAAGAACCATCAAGGGCTGTCTTATGTGAGAATATATTTTCAATAGATTTTGTGAAATGATCAATAATGTTTTAAACGGATATGATATATGTTTGCCCTTGCGCGCGAAACTTTAGGACAATCGCGCGTCTGAAACGGTGGCGTGCGCGCCGCGCGCAAAATCCACCGGAGTCAGGATGAACCCTGCATATCTGCAATACCAGTATACTAAAAAGTGAGCGCCGAAGGTGCGTGCGAAAATTCTACTAGGTTACCGATCAGTCACTCGCGCAGCCCAAACGTCTGATCACTGTGGTTTTTCTGATACATCCAACCTTCGGTACCGAAGCGAGGATTTCTCTGCATTTTATAAAATACTTGATTTTATCGTTTAATCTTGTTATAAACTCGACTTTATCAACCAGAAATTCCAGATCAGATACACTGTCACCAACTTCAATTAAATCGAAATTTTAAAACAAAAACCCGCCAAATGATAACGAAACGCAATATGGCGTGTCAAACGGTGTATCATTCAAACATGGATGCGCGCCAATAAAATCTGAAAATTAATACATTTTATACCAATTATGAAGACGTCAGTAGCGCAAAAAGAATGAAAATACAAAATTAAAACTGAAATCGGTCTCGGAAACTGAACGCCATTTGCGTGCTCGAATTGAAGTCACTACATATTTTTCTTCTTTTTATTACTATTTTTCTGCAATTCTCCACAAAGTTGGCTTCTCACTATACCTGGGTCATATGCCAGATGCCGTGTTTCGATGGTCGCGTGTATGTGTAGTTGACAATCATTGTGTGCAATTAACCATTTTTTTTTCTGAAAGACCGAAAACGACAAGAGACAGCGACGAAACAATGATAAATGCATAAGCACTAGAATTTCATATATAGAAACGTATAGCGTATATTAACGAATTAAATATTCGATCAAATCTATAAACAAAAATAAAGGTCCGTTGAAAGTGTAAAGCATAGCAAATATGAGATCCAGCTCTCAACTTTGAGCAAATTTTCATTTCGAACAAAAAAAGGAAAAGCCAAAACTTATTCAGTACAAGAAAATTAAGAAATTGTATGAATCACCTATCAAATTAATCAAAAATCCTGTCTTTTCAATCGACAATTAATCAAGAATCAATCAACATTCACGGCTAGACAGCAATCAGCTGTTCTCCTTTATATACAACCCAAACTAAACACATATGTTGATCAAAGAATAACAACAAATAATAACAAAACACCAATAATCCATAAAGCCTTCGGTGATTCGTGTCCCTTTCTGTCTTTTGTGCTCGAGGGGGAAACACAATTAATGAAATCATTCGATCCAGGACTCTATCCGGATCCAATGAAATGTCGCCGGAAAAGACACTATTGTACGCCTACACATTTAAAGGGGTCCCATGCACAAATGTACAAAGTCAAATCAAAAACTTGTTGATGCGTTAAGTCACTCCCTGTCCATGTCATATGACGAGATTGAACGCTTTCAAATAAATATTAAGAACCCGTGAAAATCCGACGAGAATTCCCGATACGATAGACTATTCACAATTTCTAGAGCTGTTTCCCTTAAAACCGCTTATAACAATTCAGCACCTTTCTGCATGAAATAGTTATATTGTACAATTAAAGTGTAGACTTCCAACAAAACACATTGTCGAGGACCCTCTTGAAAATAATTTCACCTTATCCTTTATATATTCATGGTCGCGCACACATTAATGTGTCTCGATTCTGTCTAATTTATTAAGCGCAAATAAAACTCTTGAGTTGATTGCTCTTGATATCTATGCAAATGTGAGGGGCGCATGCAATAATATGTTAAATTACAAATCGACGTTATGAGAAAGCAAGAATCATGGGAGTTTTTAATATTGATCATGAGAACAAGAATTTTAGAGTAGTTAGAATTCGATATAGCTTGGTTCGGATTCGATTTGCTGACTTCTTTAGGTATAAAACGTCGATCGGTAATCATAGATCTGTAATATAGCGCAAAGTTCTGGAAGCAAAACCTGTTAAATCTTACTAACGTATGGTTGTACGCGCCCCTTTCAATTGTTCACTCCTGGTATGCTCTCCAAGTATCGATCTGTATGCGACAAAGTCTTTAATCAATGCTTCCGGTAAACCCAGGGCTTAATCATACATATATATTAAGAACAAGTTATTTTTTCTTTATCAATATTATGACTCATCTATACCTTTGTGTATCATTTAAACTTTTGTAAAAAGGACTGCATATAATATAAATGTAGTATTATTTAGAAGCAATGGGACTATACATGTAGTTTTACCGTTTTAAAGTGTGTTGATTTTGTTTTTCATGGGATAGCACACAAAAACATTGAAATCAGTTAACGCATTAAAATCAGTTAATAATTTTATTATGAAACTACTGCGCCCGTCAATAAAATCGGATATTTATAAGGGATAAAACAAAATCAAGGCACGCAATCGAATTTCAGTTTAGTATTTTCTTTTTAGCGAAAAAAAGGTAAATTTTATGTCATGTAACTCGTTAGAAATCGAATGAATCTTTTGGCTACCCTTTAATTTATATTTGATATTTTAGTAAATAATTTTGTTTTACAGAAGCAAGGCCATAAATATATAAAATCATAATAATTACTTTCAACACTAAAATATCAGAAGGCATCAATCAGAAGGCATAGGAATTGCCAGGCACCCAGTGCTTTAAAAAAAAACATAACATTTATTTATATTATAATATTTTATAGCTAAATAAAATTAATATGATTATATCTTTTTAATGAGTAAGTTTAAAACCGGAAAGAGAATGATTTATTAACGTATTTGGAACCCAATGTCGAATTAAAAGCCAGGAACCGGATGGTAACTTCTAGAAACTCTACTAACACAACCAAAATATATATATAATTGTCAGGCTATCGTACTTAACTCACAGTGTCAATCTATTATCAGGCAGTTTTAAAGCTTTCAAAAGAACGCTTTAGCCCGGATATAGCAATTAATAAGCTGCGTAGGATGACATTCAAACATAATAACAACTATAATTATTCAAATGATTAAAGCATCACTTCGCTAAAACTTTACCCGAAACCATGTTCCTTTTATAACTGTTTTATTACAAGCTTTGATACAAAAAAATAAAATAAAAACAGACACCATATTATCAATGAATATTAACAAGCAGTGGTTTTGTTCCCAAAAGGTGGTGGTACACATTGATAACAGGGTGACTGTTATTGATACAAAAGGTATTTCCTATTCCGAATCAACCGAATTGAAAAGTGTTATTTGAAGGGGTGTCCTGACGTCAATATTGCAAATGAAGTGGGCCATTGCGATTATGTCAGACAACTGTTTTGAATAAATTGTTACCTGTAAGGCTGTATGTAATACATCAGGAATAAGTGTGTTATGCGTGATAAGGATATACAAGGGAGCCTATGTGTGTTTTTACCTATGTACAAATGAGACAAATTTTCAAACTCAGATTTTATATCGAACTAATTGAGCTATGATGTTCATATTTTTATGATACGTCAATATGAATGTATATTTCATTTTAAGCCTTAAACTATTTTGATATCATCGCTAATATGAGAGATATTGAACTTCAGATTTGTCTCATTTGCACATAGCGTCTCATTTGCACATAGGCTCCCTTGTAAACAATTAATAAGCTGAAAATGGCAAGGGATATGTTTGGTATATAAGACGTAAACATTTTAATACGTTGAATATGTAAAGTCATACATAGCAAGGTGTGAATCGTTTTAATCTAAAAATAATTTAAATTGTTATCTTCAGGAAGAAACGTTAGACAACACAGCAAAACAATGAAGATTCTGTGGATAATATGTTTATCAGTGGTCTATTTAGACTACACCAGAGCAGGTAAGGTTGAAAAAAAAGTTTTTAAAGTTCTTTAAATAAAACATTATATATAAGTCCGGAAGACAAGTGATTACCCTAACAACATTGAATAGCTATAAATTGCGATTACTTCTATTATAAATGTTAAACGGACTATTTTAATAGGTCCATTCTATATGTTTATTCGATTTGATGTACATGTATTGATATTTATGATGAATTTATGTGAATAATGTTCGGCTAAGATTTAGAATTCCCCACACAGTAAAAAATAGTTCACAAAAAGGGGGTGATACGGCCCTATCAAAGTTTCATATTTGATACACAGGTCGATAGGTCGACAGGTAGACAGGTCGACAGGTAGACATGTCGACAGGTAACAGCTCATTGGAAGTTTTTTTTTACTAATAATGAAGGGTGTTATAATATATGCGCGATGATAATTACCTGTCTACCTGCAGTCCTGTCAACCTGTTTATAAGTAGACAGCATTATCTTCGTGAATATATTATATCCATAAACATCGTTATGGCGCATATTAATAACCTTCATAGTTCTCACATGGCTACCTGTCGACCTGTCTACCTGTCGACCTGTCAACCTGTCGACCTGTCGACCCGTCTCCCACATAAATAGTATAATCTCCGTGAATTCTTTATATCTTTAAACATTTTTATGTTTCATATCAATAACCTTCATAGTTTTCACCTGGCTACCTGTCGACCTGTCTACCTGTCGACCCGTCTCCCACATAAATCGCATCATCTCAGTGAATATTTTATATCCTTAAACATTTAAATGGCATAGCTCAATAACCTTCATAGTGTCCACCTGGCTACCTGTCGACCTGTCGACCTGTCTACCTGTTGACCATGCTATTTTATTCTAAACTCATATTTTAAAAATAGTCCTCAAACTTTCAATATTCTTGCGCGTAAGTGTGTGGGGAATTCTAAAGTTGATCCTAATGTTCTTAAAAATGTTGACACTAGGGCAGATCACAATATATCTAATCAAGTATCATATTTATGCTTTTCAGTGGAAACTTCATACACCTGCTTGAGCGGAACACTACAAATAACATGCCCCGGCGACAAAATCATCACCGATATTTCCGCCTTTTACGGCCAATGGAATGACGGATGCATTGAGGACGACCAATGCTGTGACCCAACACCGAATGACTGTAAAGAGGATATGTCACAAGTCGCCGAACACAATGCGGATTATCAAACTATTTATGATGCATGCAACAATCAGACATCTTGTGCGGTGCAGCTGTATCAGACAAGTTTGGATTCGTGTAACTCGCCGTATATTGGCGAATACGCGTTGGTCAACTATACATGCTTTCCAGGTACGTTCTATTTTTCTGATAACAATACATTGTATCACAGTTTCAAGTTAATATAGAAGTTCTTTATCTGTAGTATGGCCATTTAAGTGTGCCAAGGTAGTCAGTTTTTATTTTTGATGCATTACCGATAGATATTTAGCATCGTTTATATGAAGTCAATCCTAAAAGCCGTACCTGGTTCAATATGTCGATAACTTATCACTTAGTCCACATTGAACCCAACCACTATATTTGAGAGGGGCGTGGGGGGTTGGTTAACAGTCATGGGGACTTGTTACATGGTTTCTATAATAAATTTTCTATTAGTCATCTTGCAATATGCTTAGAAAACTCATTCTCAAATCCCCTTTCTTTCTTTTTTATTTTCCAGAGGACCCAACCACCCCAGCCCCCACAACCACCACAACCACCACCCCTCGCCCCACTAACCCTCCACCCCAAGGCACAACAAAGAAAGACGATGATGGGGACGGAGGGGGTACACCCGTAGCGGCGATTGTTGGTGGTGTCGTGGCGGCCATACTGTTGATTGTGCTGATTATACTATTGGTGTATCTGTATATCAGGTATGTGTTGTTTGTTTTTGGTGTTGTTATTGTTGTTGTTGCTGTTTTGGGGGGTGTAGGAGGGATTGTGAAAGTTTAGGAATAAGGAGTAAAAGGATGTTGACTGATGGGTAACAAATAGCCATGATAAGAGCATATTTGTGTGACTTAAGCCTTTGATTCATTACAAACGTAATTTAACAAAGCAAAAAGTCTTCTTACAAATACATATTGAATATAGAGTGCCAGGCATGTTTCTTTTATCTTATTGAGATTATCTTGCTGGTCGTTTTTGATCTTTTTAGGTGAATCATAGACTTAAAAGGAAAGTTTTTTTTTCAAATAACATTCGAAAATCTAACAATAATCCATTCGATTTCCAGAATGAAGCGAAAGCCCCCACCCAAGAAACGACCCATCCGCATCGTCAAACGCCCAAGTGCCGCCGCCCGGGCCGGTGGACAACCCGCCCGAGCCAACAACTACATCCCCTCATCAAATACTGCAAAACCAGCTAATAAGGACACAAATGCGGCACCAGTCAAGAGTCAACCGGTTCCGCCTTACGTTGCCTATGACAACAATGCTTATGAGGATGAGGTTGACTTGGTTACATCGGCTAAGAAGTCTCAGCCTAAGGCTAATGGCGGGTTGACGGGTTCGGCCGATATCACTGGAAACGTGCCGAATTTGCAGGCAAATGGAAAAGCCAATGCGCATTATGAGAATATAGACAATGCTAATCGTGAGAAATCGCGACCACGAAGCACAATCAAAAACAATGGGCAGCCAGTCCCGACAAAGCAACAACAAAGTGAGAAGCCGCATTTTTCGCGGGCTGACAAACCAGTTTCGTCGCCGAGCGGTGCACCTAATAATCTGTCAGTGAGCCGAGACTCTAATTATGACACGCCTAAGCCTAAGGCGCCAGTGAAGCCAGTTACTGATTCTGCCCAGCAAAGACCGCGATCAGAGACAAAATCAAGTGTGGCGTCTTCGCAAAAAAGTGATCATACGTATATTGATTTAGAAAACGACAATGTGAAGTTCAAACCGAACAAAAACAATTTCTATGAGGATGTGGAATCGAAGACATAAATACGAGTTATACAGCTTTGAATATAGCTTGTTTGTAGTTAAGGGCTTCCAAGTTATGTCAGCTATTCGTTCTATTTCTAGGTTGATATAAAAGAAAAAAGGTTGCCATTTAAGCTCCACTTTCCTTTACATGTATTTGCAAAGCAGCACAACCTTGGGAGGTTCATCTGAAAGAGTTGAAAAGTCATCGTCAAATAACAGTCACTTATATTTCGCTGATTCGAAAAAGCCTTTCAGCAGATAGAAGTACATTGTCTCCTAAGAAATCGAACATATAATATTCGATATACACGTAAAACCATGTCAGTTTAAAGATAGCAAAACACAATAAACACTCAGAACACAAACATGTCAGTTTCGAATTGTATATTCTATTTGATAGACATAAACTTTTCAAACCTAAATAAATATGTATTTTTCTGTCTTTCATTTAAGTGAACAGGAAAGTCATATTCTATGAAACTTGATTTTCGATGATTTCTAGATGTCGATGTGAAAAGTAGTTTGCTAAATTCGGAGTTTGATTGTAGATAGGATACGAGTGTACGAGTGTGTTTCAATGGATAATGAAGTAAGTTCAAACTAGTTAGGTCAATCTATTGTGAGATTGTGTATTCATTTTAAATTCTGGGTACGATCAATTAGTCAAATTTATAACCCTTTGTGCTTGAAAAAATGTCTTACTAATAATTTAAATATATATCATAACAAAATCCTGCTATTTATATATAGCACATTAAAACACAAATTAGTTTGATGTTACATATCTTATTGTTCTTCTCCAAAATGACGGTCACTTTTACAAACATTATTGAAAATGTGAAAAATAAGATTATTTCGTTCTACAATAAGATTTAAATATAATTTATAAATTAAACCTTGTTAAGAAACAAAACATATACATGTATTTGCGTTTTTGAATAATTAATACAGGGTCTAAGTCGTGATGAGGCAAGTTAATTATCTATCTGCATTTATAAGCAAACCGCTTCAGATACATAAAAGCATTGTATATCATAGCAATTGTTTCTTAAACACGTGCATACTTGAAATAATGAGAATTTAATAACAATACGTGGAAGTTCATAATTCTAGTCCGATTTATCATTTCTGAATCAAGGTGTATCTAAATAAAAAGCATGGAGGGTCTTTCATTATGTACTTGTATAAATCATTTATAAGTTTATATTTAAAAAATGTATGAAGTTTGCATTTTTAGGAAATGCTATCTCATGTAAAATACAGGTAAAAACGAATTTCAAATTTACTCTTAGACTATATGTATGAAATGCGCTACGCAATCGGCTTTAAGCAAACCATGACTTCAATGGAATCACATATCAATTAAACTTGATTTCTATGCAAATAAAATATACGAAAATGAACGCTTCTTGTTTTCATTTATAAACTTGTAATAAACATGCATGCTGCGATGAATAATGATTTTTAATCCATATAAAAAGTACCATTGTGTATAAATCAATTTCATAAACATTTCCCAAATTTTAAATGAGGTACCGCTTAAACATAGGCAATTACACAACTTTATGTACAAAGAAATTATTATCTTTTTCATTTCGAATTTAAAATTATGTCCGAAAGATAACTTTATTATAATACTATGTTCTTGTATATCTCAAATTATTTGAAATCCCAATTAAAAAGCAATTAAGTTACCCATTTCTGTGTAAACTGTGTCGCTGTGACGTTGACGTTCTCATTTTCAGTTCCTTCCACTTTTTGCAACTGGCCGTAAAATGGCGAACCCACATCAACAATTTCGTTTATCTGTCAATTGCAAAAAAATAGAATAAGACTCTAATTGTTCATAATAGATACCGCTGTTTCTCTTTTGAATTATGTAAAGAATCATATTCAACACAACTCCCAATCGAAAAACCCTAACTTTACGTACACCTACTAATTGTAAGTCGGAGAATGAATCTTATTAGTATTCAGCAGGAACAAAATACTTGGAACATAGAAAATATATGTACATGTACATGTACATAGAAGAGTTTCATAAACGAAAAGATCCCAAACCATAATTCACGGGTACCTGCAGATGGTAACTAAGGGGAAGCATGATCTTGGCGTGTTGCTTGACATCCGTTGGTAAGCAGGAAGCGCCTACTTCCGTTAGGTCGCTTAGCAACCACTGCT
>LQRL01177558.1:15408-27720 GCA_001703475.1 Hydroides elegans
ATTATCATTATTACAATGATAAATTTAATTGCTAAGCTGGATTAACGGTTACGGATACACCTTATACTAGATGCTTTTGTAGCGAATGTAAATAAAGATGATTAAAGTAAATGTGGTATATACCATGTAAAACCCATTCAAATAATCGCAAGAAAACGTATATCAATATAACCTTTAGATATCAGATCATAAATTTGAATGTAGATGATAAATGTTTACTATGTATTCAAAGCTGGATGTGAAACATTTCGATCGTCTTAAGACATCTTAAATATATGTCCGAAGCATATCTTTCAGATGCATGGTAAAACAATGAACTTTTACACAATTATTATATTAATTTGCAGATAATGTTTTCACTAATACAGTTTGGATATGACTAGTCCTATAATATTAGGCAATGAATCATTATTAAATCAGGGACAATTAAGAAATCAGACAATTACTTTTCAGATACATTGTAAAACAATAACTTTTATACACTAATTGTTTTAAATTGTATGCATCATTTCTTAATCAATTAACATTAAAATCATATGTGCTTTTTAGATACAATTAAATTTATGCAAATCTAGCCAATGCGCCGCCAAGTAAATTGCCATTAAGGGAAAGTTCTTCACACCGATATTGGTGACAGCCGAAGCTACATTGTGAAATTTGTAAAGGCAGCGATGAATATGTTTTGTGCGATATTAACGAGAGCAACCGGTGAATGTTTATGTAATCCATGTGTGTTTGATTAAGATATTAAAACCACAAACCATTTTATGATATCTATAAACAGTTATATGGCACATTTATGATATTTATAAACAGTTATATGACACATTTTCGTAACAGTAATGTTTATTTGTTTAAGCATAGTTATTAAAACACGACCTATCAAATTAAAAAACGCATTTTGTGCCAAAGTGAGTATTCTGTATTATTATTCAAACAATATCAAATGTAATGTCGACCCTTAAGAGTACATGTATGTTATTTTTATAAAATGCTCAAATATTGCTTTATTCTCATTCTACAAGTACTTAGACATAATATATTATTAACAAAATTACATTTGATCAAGTTAGATGTTATTGTTTTTATGCTTATGTCAATCAAATCATAAGAACTAACCTCACTGTTATTGTTTCGATATGTATATCCTACAACGTGTTCATTAAGTGCCCTCTTTTATGGTCGTTTGCCGCTAAATTAATCGTATAAGAACGATGTTCACAATTGGTATCGCCTTATTTAACAACAAACAGTTTGACAATCGAAAATGCAGCTCAAACTTATTATAGCCCTTGCTCTTTTTGCGTTCATTTCTGAAAGCTGTGAGTATGAATTTAATTCGAATATTGTTTCAGAAAAGTTTTATGTCGGTTATAATCAACGTGTTTTAATTTCATTAGGCTCGTTTTTATAATTTAATCAGAATATACCATTGGTAGTTACAGTTTAGGCTTTCATACTATATAACTTTGATTGAGTGGGAGAGGTATGCGTGAAAACATGACACCACTGTCTTTATAGGAACTAAATATATATTAAATTTTCCTATGAGGTGAGACACATTCACAAGATGCTGATGGTATGTATTGTGCATGACATCTTCAAACATCTTTCTTAGAAACTGAATGAATTAAGTATATTTAGGTAATCAGTTATTCAGGTATTCAGGTATTTAGGTTCCTACATACAGTGGGACCCGGTGTCCCGATGAATTATGACAATCAAGCAAATTAATTATATTAATTTGCATGTCTTGAATGTATCATTTCAAAATAAGTTGACACATTTTAAGGTGCAAATGATTAACAGGTTCTAAGATACGCCAAATATAAGCGTCTTTGCATTGTACGTGAATCTCTGAAACAGCTTTCTAAAAATTTGAAAATGTTAAAACTGTTTTTTACTTTAAGATCGTATGATGTGCAGGATTTATAGTTTATTGTTGTCCCTCTGATCATAAACTTACTATTGTATATAGAGCCATTATACACCGACAAACGATTTAGTTGTAACATTACTTTCCTCATACTCATACGAGGTCACTGCATGATGCACAAGTTTGACGATGCAGTGTATCATTATTTCTCTTTGAATGAAGATCAAGCGAAAAGAATATCGACTAAGAACCCGTCAGTTATTATTGTTGATGTTGTATCTTTAAAGTTGAAAACAAAACGATGAACAGGTTTTAAGATGTGGCAAATTGTAGTGTCCGTGTAACAAAGATGGAGATTGCAATGAAGGGCTGTCATGTGGGTAAATGAGAACTGCTCCTGGGTAATGCAGCTTGAATGATGCACGGAATCAATCACATATTAATTGTGTTTCTTATTTCAATGTGATATTCAAACATGGGTTCTGCAGTGTATCAGTCCCTGATATCCCATGAAAACGGCAAAAGACAATAAATATTCGACGAAATCAGTAAACCATTCCTCTTATCTTTATTGTGATAATACTACTCGAAGCCACTTGCGGTGTCCCTATAAATAGTGTAAGAGACTTCGAGTACTTGGGTTGTACATTGTTTTACACGGAGTCCTTCTAAATGTAATTTGTTGTTACATTTTGTTGCCTTTAAGGTGCTGATACATGCAAATTTGAACTTTGTATATTTGGGATGCACACTGTTTTGCTGATGCATGCAGATTTTGAACTTTTTACATTTGGGATGCACACTGTTTTGGTCGGAACCCTTCTATTTGTTTTAAGGTGCAAACGATGCACAATTCATGAGATGTGGCGGCTCATGATGTCCCTGATGATGTGATCAAGATGAAGATTGCAACAAAGACTTGACATGTGGGGAAAATTCCACTGCTCTTGGTTTGTGCAACTTATGAATGAAATCAATTTCTTGCAGTTTAATCATTTTTCATTTTAAGGTGCAAACGATGCACAATTCATGAGATGTGGCGGCTTATGGTGTCTCATGTGATCAAGATGAATATTGCAACAAAGACTTGGCATGTGGGGGAAATTCCACTGCTCTTGGTTTGTGCAACTTATGAATTGAATCAATCAATTTCTTATAGTTCAATAATTTTTCATTTTAAGGTGCAAACGATGCACTTGTCTACCGATGTGACGGAATATGGTGTCCCTGTGACCAGGATGAAGATTGTTACGAAGGCTTGACATGTGGCGAAATTGAAACAGCCCCCGGTGTCAAATTCTGCAATGCATGGGATAGATACGTATTCTAATGAAACTGCATCCGGTGTTATTGACACCTGTTCGAAGTCGATCAAACAGTGTATTGTGCTGTAAATTCAATAGAAGTAAATACGACATGATCGAAAACTTTTATTGTGTTATTTCTATTTTGCACTTCTTTTTGTTTGAACATTTTATCAGACTTAACTATATTATTTAGCTGATTATAAATTGGAAACTGACTTATATACAAATAATTCTAAAGGCTTTGTTATATATGAATATTTACAACTAACTTTGTTTGTCGCCTTTATAAATGTTTTAAGCTTTGTTTAACAAGCAAAATTTCTACATTTGAAAATCAACTATAAAGCACAACAACCACACATAAAGTTTCTAATTTAGTCTATTAAATCATACAAATCCTGATCCTTAGATAATCATCAAAATGTAAATATGATACAAGGTGTTTGATATACGTTGACATTATAAACACCAATGCTATATAAGATAAATGTCAATGACAAGTGCTCGGTAAATATATTTATTAGAACATCATTGAAAAAGCAATGAAAATACTTATTCATCAATTAAATAACAAGGAAATTACAATTATAAAAAACCTTCCATCCAAACTATCATTTCATCCGAGTTCTGTCGTTTGAAAATCCTCAAAAATGTTCAATACCACTTTGTCTATAAATCACTAAATCCTTAATTCTCAAAATACTGAATAATGCAAATAATTGTCCATTCCTGTATTAAATTCACATGCGGGATCACCCGGATTCCCAGTATTCAACTCACATGTATGTTCGCGTGCTGATATCTTTTGCATATTCATTGATACACATTCGGGGTTATAGGAACATTTTTCTGCGCATTGAATTCGGGAGTGAGCGATAAAAGAGAACAGCAAACAATTTTCGAGTCTTCCATGTCTGTATCCTGCCGGTGAGCCAATGGCATGGCTTGGATCTTTAACGAACAAGATATTCATTACATATTTGTTCTTAAAATAACAAATTTCAAACACATTTTTAACTTTCGATTCAGTACTGATTTCATGCAGAATAATCCAACTTATTTATATCTTTAAACACTTACTTTGCAATAGCTCTAAAATTATAACAATAATAAAAATTATCTGTTTAATTGACTATATTAATAATTTACTTACAAGGTCGAATATACAGATCATAATTGTCATCTTCCATCATCGGTTGTGTACATCTTATGAGTATCTCACACATATAAAACAAGTTGCTAAATATGAATGCATTGCAACGTGACTCCCAGATACACAGTTGATGGCAGTCATAAGGAGTTGTATGCGCACGGGAGACGTACAGAGTGGTACCCTCGCATTTCTTGGAAGGGTGAGAAGTGAAACCATCCGGGTTCACTGGATGTTTAGAAGATGAAATGATTTTTACGAATAATATGTTATAATCAATCAATAAAATTGAACAGAAAGAATCCAATAACAGGAATTTCAGTTGACCATGCTACATGATGTAGTTAAACACATTGAACCTTTTCTTACAAAATTGTAATACCAAGCACCTGGACTTATCTTATTGGTTATATTATACTTAAAAAGAGAGTAATACGTTGTAAAGAAATTAATGCAGTTATTGTCATATTTATATACATAAACTTATATATTGGGTAGTACCTGGGTTTTTAATGTACAAACTGTTAGTGATCACTGATGTTAGCTCATTCCTGTCGCACACATTTTTAAGAAAACACGTATTGCGCCAACCCTGGTAGATGGCTGCCACACAGTTAGCAATTCTAAAAAAGTATTTGAATGTGATAAATATCGTAGACAAACAATTTATTATTAGACTGTCCAGAGACTGTCCAATATTTTGATTAATTGAATGACCAGATTTTAATCCGACTGACATACCATTTCCCTAGAACAAAACGGGTCTTAAGTACAGCAATTTTATTCATGAAAGATAATTTTATCAACCTCAACTAAAACTACTATGCATACAATGTTACTATTTTTTTTATTTCAAATATATTCCAATTGCCTGTTAGGCATTGTAAAGTTTGAGTAAGTTCTATGAATAGCCGTCAAAATGAGTTTTAAATTAAAATTATTAGGCCGTAGTTACATTTGCGTTTTAAAAGCTGCATTTTGCCTTTCCCACTTATATCATTTAAGACAAGACATGCTAATAACATTCTACATAGCGATATATCGATACCGAAACACGATCGATTTCCTAATTGCAATTAATCAACTTACTTATTGCATCTTCTGACACATTTTTCTGGATTTGACCCGTCATGACTATCGATATCATTTTGATAACAATCACCACGGTAGAAGTATTCATAGGCATTTGTGTCTGAATTCAAGAACAGGACTATAATGATTCATTTTGTATTATGATTTGATTTTGTCGACGTAAAATAAGGCTCTACATTAACATTGATAAATCATTACATATTATACATGGCTGGCAAAAGATGGACGACACATTTGTTTGACTAACGGCATACAATACGGCTTGGGTTGAATAATATTAATTAGATATTTAATGAATATATATAAATGATTAGATATTTGAAGCTAAAAAATACCTATAACCGATTATTAATATTATATATTAGTTTTACAGCTATTCAATACCAATATAGACATATGCTCATATTTGAGGGTGTAATTTACCAGTTAATTAAATTAGCGTTAATCATACATTTGCTCGTTATAAACTCACCATCTCGATGTTCACATATATAGGCCCTTGGCTCCAAGCAAGATACTGTAGACCAGGAGCCTCCCAGACCAGTATCCATATAGATACACTCATCATTAGACATTGGTTGCCCTGGTGACCAGTTTGTAAAGACCAAATGGGTTCCTTCAAAATCCCATATATGTCCACCATTGCGGTCCCCGACACCGTCTAGCCAAATGCTATGATCTACAATCAAGCAATGAAATTAATATTAAAATAATATGAAAACGGTTTTAAAAATGTGAGTCATTACTGGCTGCACAATTTGTAACATACAGATTTAATGAACAATAATTCAAAATATCATAAAATTTAGTAAGTACGCTTTTGAGTTGACGTTGATTAATTTTTCGATGCGGGATCAAGGTAATTGCGTCATACCAACGAGAAAGTGTTATTCGTCGAAGTATCAGAGCTTTACTTTTCTTGTGATACCTTAAAAACATCAATGCATCGTTTACTGAAATGACTATTATTTTATTAAAAAGGAGAAAAAACTACTACAAAGAGTGTGATCATTTTTTCAACTAGGTCAATAAGCGTTGTGTTTTATTTTTATCGATGGAACAAAAAAAGGCTTTTGCCATCACTCACTATTTGCCAAAGCTGCTACGATTTCATTTTCTTTTTCGTCTTCAATATCTACTAAGCGCCCTCCCAACAAACTGCATGTGCTCTTTGCCAATGCCCAAGTCGTTGGTATATCGCTATGCAATACATAGCAAATGTTGCCATAACGAGCATCACAGTTGGAGTGCACTACGAAAAGAAACATTGCATATACTTAATTAAGATGCATATCACTTTTTTCATCTGGATGTCCGAAATTACTTTAAGGAAGTTGTATTAGTTGAAGCATCTCAATTGAATAACATTATCAAAAGAACTACTGTACTTGTATATCATAAGTGGACATGCATAGAACTATGCAATGCGCAGCAGATGTTGCCATAACGAGAATTGCAAAAGCAAAGGTCAAGTATATTTATATAAAAAATAACGCCTGTGTATCAAAGCACTAAAACAAGGATGATGAGCGATAATACATGATAATGGCAAGAATAATTTCCGATTTCTGAAATTATGTAAAACACATGTAGGACTTAGGATTTGTTGCTTTATGCCTAATTCGTTTCCAACATGCAGGCAACGTTCCATAACGTAAATGTCCACCAGCCCTTTTGTTTTTTTCACCGTTTTTATAGGACTCAAACAAAATTATAAAATCCAATACAAAGAAACATAATAATATAGCTCATAGAAAGTGGTAAAGCTTAACGTCATAGAACAGCGCCCTATTCATAAAGGTGTCGCTTAAAAAGCAGATTGACATATTTATGATGAGAGATGTTCATGTTACCTGAAACAGCAAAATACACTTTTAAAAACAATCCAATCAAAATTGAGTTATCAATCATTTTACAAGACATCTTCAGAAGAAATGAACAATTCCTCAGATGAGCCTCTTGTTAACGCTTACATGCTTATATCAATTTTATCCGCACACTTGGTGACACATAAATTGACCAGAAGAACAGTGGTACATTGTTTTAGGCCAGGGACAACCCTATTTAAATCGAAATGTGTCCATGCGACACATATTTCATAAGTTAAGTAGTTAAGTATCAGTAACAAACATGTGTGCATTTACCAAATCGATGCATTTATTGTTATATTTGAAATGCGATTGTTTATGAGGACATCAAATGTTGTTAATGCATTTTAATGGAATTAATACGTAATCTTATTGTGAATGAAATTAAATAAATTTGGTAATGGTTTATCCTTTTTCCCTCCTCAATTCAATTCAGCCACTGATATTGACTATAAATAGATTATTCTATAAATCTATTTACAGTCAACATGCTTAACAAGACCAAAAAATACAGCTGCGCTATCCCAGATCAACGGAGCATATTAAAGAGAAAGCATGTATTTAGTAATAAGAACTCATACTTTGGTCTAAGTGTCTTTTGTTTGTCTTTCACACTTTACATTAACTAAACATAATACATAATGCGGCTCATCTTTAAGTCTTTATAATATTTTACTGTACTAAATAGGAGCTCCAAGGATGTCATACTTGCTTAGACCACATCCATGAATATTAGAACTCCAACACACAATGCAATTTTCTTTATCAGAAGTTTCTTTTAACACGTTTTCACAGTTCGCTCGTTGTAGAATATTTTCAACTATGCATTGACATTTCAAAATAAAAATTGACAAACTATTGGTTAAATATTATCATCTCGTTAACAGAGTTGAGATAATTAAAAGCACACGTTTGCAATACAAACTTGTGTTTACATATCTAAACACAATATTATTTAAACGTCATAAAGTTCATATTGAAATTAAATTGAAACGTAGCTACAATGTTTCTACTACGTTGCGTGACAAATTGTTAAGGTATTTATTACTGTTTATTGTTTTTTTATGTTAATTGATCAAATATAACATTTTTAATCCATTTCATCATGCCTCAATTAACTAATTGTGTCCGTTTTTTTTTCATTGAAAATGTTTGTGTTGTTGCATTATATAATCTATAACCTTATTTGTTTTATAAACATTTAATATGTAGGCAAAAGAATTTGATGTTGATTGGACAATCAACACACTAAATAGATCAAAGCTAGTCCCTGTTTTATGCTTATATAAGTTATTTGGCTATTTTCAATATTTAAAGTCCACTTCTTTATTTCGTTCGAAATAAAACCATGTTATTGTCAAGAACAAAGTATGTAGCTGTGTGTTCCCATGTCAATACAGCATAAAAAGATAGTTTGCATAACGTATGGTATTACAAGAATACAATTCCCAACAGCCTAAATACTACAATGCTAATGATTAGTCGAGTTTATATTTACATCTGCCTTTGAAAAACGTTTATATATTAACAAGAATAGGTTGTTATTTTGTTGTATTAAATACATAAAATACTTACAATATAGAGCCGTTTTAAAACTCTATTTATGTATGTATGTGGTTTCGTAGCACCACAAACATCGGTAGAATTGATAATGAAAAATAGTTTTTCTTTTTGTGAAGAAATACTTTAGATTGCGCTTTATTATCACCTGATGCTAAAAGAAATTTAGCATATTCATCATATGCCAACATGCCAATTGATTACTCTATTCGATGTAAACATAAGTATATTTTGACCTAATGGTATAGGTTTGGGATCTATAAACTTACATCGCTATAAACAGTTCCTAGATTCTGCCTTACTTTTTTCTCGCATCAGTCATTGATGTTAACCGATATAAATGAATCGATTAAGCCATCTATATATGAGTTGCCGTGTTAAACAGACTAAACATGCGCCAATATAAAAACATAAATCAATCTATCAATTAAGGGTTACCTTGTTTAACAAGACTAAAGTATACAGCTGCGTGTTTCCATGTCAATGCAGAATAAAAAAGATGGTTTGCATAAGGTGTAGTATAACACGAATACAATGCCCAAAAGCCTAAATACTACAATGGTAATGATTTGTAGATCATAACAATGGGGAAGATTGCCATAAATAAACTGTACTCACAGGTTCATTGAACTTATGTCAATCCTGCCTTGGTTTTGGATTTAATGTTTTTGTTTTCACAAAATATGATATTCCCAAGCACGCTGTCCTCCGGGTCTTCTGACCATGTGATATTGGCCATCCTTTGAAACCGATTATTTCCCACCATACATATAGTTAAAGTCAATATTGACATTTGTCTTTAAAATAACGTTTAATGATCTTAAGAATAAACTTTTATTTGGTTTTATAATAATGATAATGAATGAATATATTACATACAATATTCAATGAGTCATATGTAGTAATTGAAGCAAATTTTTGAAGCAAATTTTCCATTCGTTACAATGGTTTTTGTACAAAATTTTATAAACTTATTTGTATGGTTTTATACAAGTGACTTATTGTTTCGATGTACAAATTGTACTACACAGTCATTGATTGGCGTTATTCACTGGAGTTGTTTTTCGATGCGGCTCTTGTGCAATTCAGTTGTAATGCATTCTTAATGGGCTAAATATTTAGGTATCCTTTGCACACTCAACAACATAACATCAATCTATCAAATGAAATTTCAGAAAGCATATTTCTATATTTTTATTTTATGAAGCCTAACGTACATGCATTATATGCATGGTATTAAACAGTGAGTTAATATTGTCCTACAATAAAAGAAAGCATACTCTCGACATCAAATAGATGCTAGTAGCACGCGGGGAAGCGGGAGCTAACTAGGACAGAGCTTAAATAGGACAGAGCTCGCCAGATGATATATGGTCCCGGGTTCGAATCAAACCTAGGATGCACAGATGAAGATTTCAGCGAGTTCTCTGACACTAACTAACATAACTGCGATTGGTTATATTTCCATCCCAGAAATCTTGTTGGCACATGTTACTTCATGACGGAATGCATTAAGAACGGGATTTAATACAAGTTTTTAAAAAAACCACAAAACTATGAAGAGTCTTAATAAAACCCTAAGATGTGTAGACATATTAGGATTAGGGTTATCTGAAACCATTAAAAATGGTAAATATCTTTGCTTTTAAATTGTTTGCTGGTACATAAGGGTATAAAATATGCTTAAAACATGATTTTAATATATCAAAAAGATATCAGATTAAACTTAATTTTAAGTGTATAGACTCATATATATTCGGCTAAATCTTTTACCAGATATCATGTGTTTCAGATTCTAAAGCCAACAACCCCACTAAATACAAACCTAATGTCACTTTATGGTATTTACAAAAAAACATGAAAGCTCAATGTGGGGCATATGCTCTTACTAATATTAACGGAATGTTGAGACTGCCATCATGAAATAGAACAAAAACACCTGATTTAAAAAGGGTTTTGTAGGTATTGCGACCTTATTTGGAATCATAGAAAACAAATTCAATGAAAATATGTGATTACGATTCTTGCACTTGAGGATATATTTATGTGCATATATAGGCATAAGTCAGCCACGTTTTGAAATCATATGAATTAACGTATAAGTTAGCATACATATTGAAATGGTTGAAATTGAATATTAATTCACCACTAAAAAAAGATGGGACAATGGAGGCCTTTTGAACGAGGAACGTGATTTTGCACAACAATAAAATCCGGGGATGTATGCATGTCATGACATTATTTCATCCCAAATCAAGGAGCAAACGGTAGAAATATCATTCAGCCTCAATTTACTTAAAGTATTCCGTATGTTTTACTTATTTTTTGTAAAACGCGTTGGAAAAAAGTAACGTATGATTTCAGTTTTAAAGATTTTATTTCGTTCCCAAATAGATTACATAGATATTGTTAAGAAAAACCTGCCCCGGGATATAAAAGCAAACATGTTTAGGTTTTGGATAGTTACATAAAATTCAACATAACAGGAATACACAAAATGATTTAATTAAGCTCTTGCATATTTTTCCTTGCTAAACAAAATGCCATAAATATAAAAAAAAATATGTTTACATAATATTTAATATAACTAGAATATACAAAATACATTTTCACAAAATTTAACAAATGTATATGAAATCATGAACATGATTTATTAGTCTTGATTATTGTACTTCAGTTACATGATATATAGCATTGAGTACATCAAACGATCCTATTTCGAATCACGAATTGTAATTTGTATTGCTTTGTTTGTAAAATTGTGCATTTATTTTGAAAATCGTATCTCTCATTGCGACATCCGCCAACACAACAGTAAAATGACAAACCTAGCTAGGTTTTTGTAACCGTATATCATATAAAAAGTTTGCATAAAACATAACAAATCACGTTCCAGTTTGGTTTATATGCAACAATCTAATAACCCAATGCAACAAATTAGTTTATGTCTTTATATGTTTTTTTTTTCAAAAAACATTATTCATTATAGCTATTTTTAGAATGCCAAGATATTCGTGTGACTGTAGTAAGTTCATCTTTCAGCAACATATCATCGTTTTTATAATTTAAATGTTAAATTTCCAATTTAAAGATTAAGCACTGATTTTTTTAACATAATTAATTTCAGAATTCAAAAGACTGTTGATCAATGAATATTTAAACTAAACCACACTCAATGTATTTATATCACAACGTCCCGATTTCGATTTAAACACAATGTTGCAAAATGGAGTCTACATATTCCGCATCTGGGTAATCTCTAGTAATTTAAGGGCAGAAATTGGCGAGGCCAATTAGTTGTGATTCCAAAGTAAGAACTGATTCAAACATCCCTCCAGTCTTGCTTACACGCAGCAATTCCAGGCTTAGAAAGATAAAAGCAAAAATACATATAAGCTTTACTTCACAGTAATCCGCGTTTACCCGTTAATCAAATTTAAATTGCTAAATGGAAAAAAA